>JXCR01136870.1:193913-231450 GCA_002079205.1 Phalaenopsis hybrid cultivar
ATATATATATATATATATATATATATATATATATATATATATATCTCTCTCATACACACATATATATATATATATATATATATATATACCCAAAAGGCATGTAGAATGGTGGCGGCTGAAGATAGAGCTCTGCTAGGGTTTTTGGCAAAACGAAGACTTGTTGGGGCTGGCTGGTGGTGGGAGCTGAGGTGGTGGTCTGTGGGGGCCTTTCTGCTGCTAGGTATTACTCTTGGTGGTGTTCTCTACTTTTTGTTCTATCCTGGGTGCGGAGTTTGATGTGTGGTTACTATTCTATTTGAGCCAAGTTTTACTTTCTTGGTCTTCCTGTGAAACTTGCTTTCTTGCTGGTTCTGCTGGCCTGGCCTTTTGCTAGGGACTCTCTTTTCTCCGTGGATTTGACTCTTTATTTGTAGTGCCCTTTTGTGGGGGATAGTTTTTTTATCTTGTTTCACTGTTCACTTGGGTTTTGTTACTACTATGGTTTGGTGTTCTATTTTGTTTGCTTGGTTCTAGTGGTGTTTATTTATTGGTGCTGGCCTTCGGACTTATTCCATGGAAACACCAATTGATGTTAACACTGATGCTCAGTGGACTAGAGCTACATATGCTGGTGTTGTGGGAAAAGCTTCTGATCTAGTTCAGAACCTTGATAAATTGATTTTTCTACAAGAATTCCATGGTACTGGTGCTGGAAAAAACAAATGTCCTTACTTCCATCCACTTGGGTTCAAAGATGGGGAGACAACTGTTTATTTCTCAAATCAAGATTTGCTCACTTTAAAGGATGAAGTTAAGTTCACTTTAATAGGCAAGTTTCAATTGGGGCATCCCAAGATGGAACTTGTTAGAAAATTCTTTGAATCTCTTTGCTTCATTGGGGCATGGAGAATAGGACTCATGAATGGGGGACACACCTTATTTCACTTGTCTGTAGAAGAGTATTATGCCATAATTTTTGCAAAGCAATCTTTAGTGATTGCAGAAGTTACAATGAAAATACAAAAATGGACTTCAGACTTTGATCCAAGTAAAGAGCCTCTAGTAGTGCCTATTTGGTATAAACTTGCAGGCCTTCCCCTCTCCTTCTTCAAGCTCAATGCTCTTTTCAACATTAGAAGGGCATTGGGGACACATCTTAAGCTGGACACTCCTACATTCAACAAACTAAACTAGTTGTTGCTATAATACAAGTGGAAAGAGATGTTACTCCTCTGGAGGTAAAAAGGATATAGATTGGATTTGAAAATGAGGGATTCTAGTAGGAAACTCTTGCTAAACAAAAGCCTTATTATTGCCAACATTGTAAAACGTTTGGACATACTATGGATAGATGCTATAGGCTTCATCCCGCTTTAAGAAAGTACTCTAATGCTCAAGCTAAAGAGACACATGTTGACAGTGAACAGGTGACAAGAACTGCCAATACAAAAGTTTGTACACTGAATATACCAATATAGAGGTCATTGTTTAAGGAGAGTCCCCCCCACCACCCTTGGGGAGGGAGCTTATTTCAAGACTTGCCATTGAAGAAGTTCCAACTCTGAATATGGAAACACAAAGGTCAATTGAGGAGGATCCTCCCCTTTTATTTGGAAAGGATGCTATTAGAGAAATGGTTGTTGTAAATCATAGAACGAAGAGTACTGACACCTCATAGATTTATGTTATTGCAGCTGGTGTCAGTAGCATGGAGGAGGGCTTGATCTTCAACAATGCTCAAGAGACTCAGGCATGTACACAAAGAGAACGGCAGAAAGGCATAGAAAATGCTGAAACACCAAGTGCTTCTTTGGTCTTCAAACTGAAGTATACTTTGGAGGATGAGTGGCAAGTAAAGAGGAGGAAAAAGAAGAAGAAAACCCTATGGACAGATTCTCAAAGTCAGGAGAATGGAAGTAATTACTCATAGAAAGCAGTCNGGAGACTCAGGCATGTACACAAAGAGAACAGCAGAAAGGCATAGAAAATGCTGAAACACCAAGTGCTTCTTTGGTCTTCGAACTGAAGTATACTTTGAAGGATGAGTGGCAAGTAAAGAGGGGGAAGAAGAAGAAGAAAACCCTATGGACAGATTCTCAAAGTCAGGAGAATGGAAGTAATTACTCATAGAAAGCAGTCACCTCTTAGATTAACTAGGGGGTGATCAAAATCCCTTGAACATGTTTAATATCCTTTGTTGGAACATAAGGGGTCTTGACCACCCCTTATATTTTAAAAGGCTAAAGTATTTAAATAAGAAACATAAGCTTTGGTGCTTTGCAATTTTAGAACCTTTGGTTCATGTTAATCCCAAAATTATCAAAAATCCTTTCCTGGTTTTACCATTATCAGTAACACAAATAGTAAGATATGGTTTTTCTGCAGAACTGAACTAGAGTGCACTATCATGTTGAACCATAATCAATTCATTCATATCTCTTTCTGTATGAATGAAATGGAGGGGTATGCAACTGTTGTTTATGTAGGTTGCTCCAAAATAGCTAGAATTGAGCTCTGGAATAATCTTAGGAACATCAACGCATATACTGACAAACCCTGGTTAGTTGGAGGGGATTTTAATTGTTTGGCCTCCCCTACTGAAAAAAAGGGTGGAAGACCAGTTAAAAATGTCATTGTGACTAAATTTAATGACAACATTCATGCTTCTAATCTTTTTGACCTTGGATATAGTGGTCCTTATTTCACCTGGAGAAGAGGAAGTTGTGGGAAAGATTAGATAGAATCTTTGTTAACAACAATTGGCTACAAAATTTTTTGCATACTGATGTAACTCATCTAAGCATGGCTGGTTCTGATCACAGACCACTGCTAATCAATATTTCAGCCTCTAATCAATCTGCCAAATCTACCTTCAGATACCTTAACCTTTGGGCCACTCATTCTGGTTTCCTTAATATGGTTAAAGATAATTGGAAGGATTGTGAGCACCCCAACCCATTGATTAAGCTGTGGAGATTACAAAAAAAGTTGGGAAATATTTAAGCAAGTGGAACTAGGATACATTTGGTAACATTATGAATGCTATGGAGCAATCTGAGAAGGAGCTTAAGGATTTGGAAAGGGGACACATACTGGGTCTGGTAACTAAAGAAGCACTTCTTGAAGCTAATGAAAAACTGCTAACTATAGTGGCTAGGTAGGCGCTTTTTCTCAGATAAAAATCCAATCAAACAAAGTTTAAAGAAGGGGATAGGAACACCAAATTTTATCATGCTTGTATTAAATACCAAAGGAGATGTAATAACATTCATAAGATTAAAGATAATCAAGGCAACTGGATTAAGAAGACTGAGGACATTGCCCTGAGTGCTGTGGAGTATTGTCATAATTTGATGCAGTGCATCAGCCTAAATAGGGACCCCATTAATTGCAGGTTGTTTGAATCTGATAAGGAGTATACTGCTGCTGTTAACCCTGCTGAAATTCCTGCAGAAGAGGAGATCAAGGATGCATTGTTTTCTATTGATAGCTCCAAAGCTGCTGGGCCTGATGGTTTTACATAATATTTCTTTAAAAAGGCTTGCGATATTATCAAGAGGGAAGTTATCAATTTCATTCAACATTTCGTTCAGGGGGGTGCTTTACCAATGTATTTTTGTGTTGACAATCTATTACTTATTCCAAAATCAAGCATAAGAGACAGTTGGAAGAACTTCAAGTCCATCAGTCTTACAAATGTCATTAGCAAAATTATTAGCAAGATCATTGTGATGAGGCTTCATCCTATCTTACAGCACATTATTAGTCCCAAGCAGGCTACCTTTATCAATGGAAAAAGTATTGGGGACATTGTTTTACTTGCACAGGAATTGCTAATGGACCTAGATATTTCTTGTTGGGGGGGGGGGGCAATCTTAATTACAAATTAGACATTGAAAAAGCTTATGATGCCATTAAATGGGATTTTGTGTTGGATATTATGAAAGCTAGGAGCTTCTCCAATGTCTCTTGTATGATTCTCAGAAGATGGATAGAGGGAAATATGAATTTAGTGTTGATTAATGGAAGTGCTCCAGGGTTCTTTTCTGCTAATAGGGGATTAAAAAAAGGAGACCCACTTTCTCCAACTTTTTTCATTCTTACAATGGATTATTTATCAAAACTGATTGATAAACCCAATCAAAGGAAGAGCTACAATCAATATCATCATAAATCTACACTTGATATCAACACCTAGTGTATGCTGATGACATAATTATCTTCTCCAGAGCTAACAAAGCTGCTGTCAAGAAGCTTCATAAGTGCCTGAAAGATTTCCAGAACTGCTCAAGACTAAAGACCAATCTTGATAAAAGCCATGTGTTGTTTAGCAGACATACTACTCCTCAGATTAAGCAGTGGATCTTGTATTTTACTGACTTCCAATAGATGTTTGTACCTTTCAAATACCTAGGGGTCCAATTAATAAAAGGAAGGACTAAAATGTTACATTTTGATGAGGTGGTTGACAAGACAAACTCACAACACCAAAGCTGGGCAAACTCTTTTCTTTCCAGTTGTGGGAGGATTAGTCTACTGAAAAGTATTCTTACAACCTTTATGATGTACACTCTCTAAGTGAAAATAATGAAGAAGAGCACAAGTATTTTACTTGAAAGAACTTTCAATAGGTTCCTTTGGGCTGGGTAAAGAAAGAAAATGATTTGGACTAGTTGGGAGAAAGTGATAAAACCTTATTATGCAGGTGGCATGGGGTTCCGGGGCCTGGAGCAACTCCAACATATTAGTTTATGCAGACTATGGTTAAATTTCAGATAAGAGGGTAATCCTTGAGCTAAGTTCATGAATGCAAAATATTGTAGATTTGCCCATCCTAACTCCATCAACAGCAAAGGGGGAGACTCCAGAACATGGAAAAGAATGCTAAAAGTTAGAGATAGTGTAAAAAAGTTGTTTTTATGCGATCTAGGCAAAGGAGATTTAAATTTCTGGCTGGACAGGTGGTGTCCAGAGGATGCTATTGAACCCTTAACTGAATTTTAGAATAATGTTATAAGGGTGAATGAGTGTTGGGAAGACAATGATTTGTCTGAAAGCATGCTAAAGACCTTTCTTACTGAAAGCTCAGTTCATCAGGTTACAAAAATCCAATTTGATAGATCAGTAGGAACAATCTGGCAATGAGATCTGGTTCTAACCATAGCCTATCCAAAATCATTTATGAAAAGATTTATAGCTGGGAAAGGATTGATTGGGGGGAATGTTTGTGGAATAGTTTCCTAACTCCTTCAATGTCCTCCTTCACTTGAAGAGTCTTCAAAAAATTACTTCCCATAGATGACATTCTCAAATTAAAAGGGCTTAGAGGTCCTTCCAAGTGCTATCTATGCAAAAATGACAATGAATCTGTCCCTCATTTATTTTTCAAATGTATTACTCCAGACAGACCTGGAGGGCTCTGCAAACACATTTTCATCTCAACACTTTACAACTAGAATGACAATGACTTAATGACAGTTGGAAGTGCTGGAGGAAGTAGAAACTAGAGTGTATCCCTTTCATCATTGCTTGGTTTATTTAGAATGCTAGAAACCAAGCTAAGCATGAGGATAATCTGGCAGGGGTGGACAAGGTAGCATCCAATTGTCTTGCTTACATATGTAAACTCATTAAATGGAAGAATTTCCTAAATATTCTGAACATCTGCAGAAATGACCAAAAGAAAAGTTTTCAGCTATTGAAAGTGGTTTGGAACAAAGCTTTGTTCCCCTTCATTAAAGCTAGCGCAGATGGACGTTTCACACCAAAAAAGGTAGGCATCGGTGGGGTCTTCAGGAACTCTAATGGCAGATGTTTGCTTTATTTTTAATCTCCCATTATGGATATGGATACCATGGAAGCAGAAACCATGGCTTTATTCTGGGCACTGAGAATTGCTAAATCTAACAACTGGAACTTTATCCAGGCTGAGGTTGATTCTTCACAGTTGGTGGATTATATGTTAAATAGAAACCATCCCCCTTGGCATATTCAACAAAAGATCACTCAAATGAAGCATATGATTAAGGATATAATTGTATTCTTTGCTTTTAATTATAGAAAAGGGAACAATACATTGTCTTGTGGAGAATCTATGCATAGAATCTATGCATTATATCATAAAGGATTCCTCAGTAGTAGAGAATCTATGGGTCCTTCCACCAATACATTGTCTGTGCAATACATGGTCTTATGCAATGTATTTATGAATTGATACTTTTAATTGGTGGAAGGACCCATAGGTAATTTTTTACAATTAAAGGTATCAATTCATAGATGATTAAGTGGGCCTGCCAAGATTCTTTGAGAGAAGCCACAAGTAAAAAATAGATGCTCTAAGGATTCCTCATCAGCATTGCACAGATGGCAGATGGAAGGACCTCTTAATCCCTTCATCTTTAAGATATCATCAAAGGGAAGCAAAAAATTCTAGAGTCTCCAATAGAATATGACATAAAAGAAGATAGTATTTATTCCCAGATGACTTTGCCCCGAGCCACCTGATTTTAGTGGAAGAATTTTTGTTAAATGTATGCAGCCAGGTTTTGTGAGGTGGCTTGTTTAGCAATAATTTTATCCTTCTGATTAGATGAGAAGGGAGTGTCCTTCAACAACCTTTCTTGCTCACTAGATAAAATAGTATTAAGCATCCTGCAGTTCCACTGCTCCTCAGACCATTATTCTTTAACTTGATTATGATAATTGGGGTTGGAAATAGTACAGTCAGGCTTCTCACCATTACACACCCACTGATCCAACCAAAAGTTGATTTGCCTCTCTCCCAACTCTCAAATGAACAACTCTTCTGCCTGAGTTCTGATTCTCAACAACTTGGACCACATCCTATAATCCCCCAATTTTCTAGTTATAAGAGTAGGATGCACAATCTTGCAGTACTTCCCCATCATATTTCTAGCCCAAAGACTATATTGGGCCCTAAATTTGATCCATAACTTGCCAAGGATAATAAAGCTTAGATGATGAAAATCTTTAAATCCCAGACCTCCAGCCTGCAAGGGTTTGCACATCTTCTTCCAAGGAAGCCAGTGGTATTATTTTTTTTGTCCAGCCCATAAGAATTTGTTGAAAATTCTACCAATTAGCACTTGTGTATCTTTTTGCATAGTAAACATGTGAAGGAAATAGGCAGGCATGGCAGTTAGAATGCTCCTCAAAAGAGTAATCCTTCCCCCATTTGATAAAAAGGAATTAGTCCAGCAACTAAGCTGGGCCTTGATTTGGTCAATCACATCATGGAATTAAGTTTTCTTAGAACCTTTGGTTAACTGAACACCAAGATACATGATAGGAAGAGAGGCAATGCTAAATCTAGTATATTCAGAAATCCAATGTTTGATCTAAGAATTTGAGTTAGCACTAATAAGAACTTGACATTTCTGTTGGTTTAGATCCATACCTGAAGCTTGCTAAAAATGCTTAAGTCTTTTATACAGTGTCCTGATAACATTTATGGATGCATTAGAAAAGATTATAATATCATCAGCAAAAGCCAAGTGGCTTATGTTCATATTAGATCTCTGTTGATAAGCTAAAGAGGGTGAAGTAACAAACATCTTATTTAGTGATCTTGCGAAGTAATCCAAGGCTAAAATAAATATAGTAGGAGATAAGGGGTCTCCTTGTTTAATTCCCCTGGAAGCAATGAAGAAACCATGACATTTGCCATTAATTAGGACTGAGTGAGCATTGCAATTTAACCATATTTCAATCAGATTAATGAAACCCACATTAAAGTCCTTAGCAGATAAAGTCTCCAGAATGAATTCCCAATTGATTGTGTTATAAGCCTTCCTTATATCAAGCTTGAAAATGGCATTCCCCCTTTCGCATTTCCTATCTAGATCCAACAAAAGTTCCTGGGCCAACAAAATATTGTCTAAAATATTTCTACCTTTAACAAAAGCAACCTGATTATCATAGATGAGATTTTGGAGATGTGGTTGGAGCTTGAATGCAATAATCTTGCTGATCAGTTTGGAGATCACATTAGATAAGCTGATGGGCCTGAAGTCACCCCAACTTTTCCTAGTCTGATTTTTTGGTATCAAAGTGATAATGAAAGAATTGAAACACCTAGGAGGCTCCACCCTAATGAAGAAATTTTGAACAACTTGTATGATATCTTGGGTATTCTTATCCCAAGTGGCTTTATAGAAGGTGGATGTGAACCTATCAGGCCCAGCAGCCTTCTGCCCATCAATTGAATCTAAAATAATTTTAATCTCTTCCTCCAAAGGAATATTGACCATATTTAATCCTTGTACATAACCTTGACAATAAGATAATAGAGCAGTATCAATGGAAATTCTATCAATATGCCTGTTGGTCAAGATATTTTGGAAGTATTGAATAACATCTTGAGCAATTTCTTCATCAGTGGTGTGATTCTTACAATTAAGAGTTAGTGATAGAGAGGAACATATTGCATTTCCTCCCATAATTAATACATGCATGGTAAAACCTTGTATTTCTATCTCCTTCAGTGAACTTAGAGATTGATGCCTTCTACTTGAGGAAACTCTCCTGATAGTTAATTTGAGAAAGAAGCTTTTCATTTGCTTAGTGTACCATAGCTTAAGTGTTCAATCCCAATTGGAAACCTTCTTATAATCTGTAAACATCCTCTTGAGCAGCTGCAAGATTCTCATTAACATTCCCAAACCTCTTCCAATTCTGCCTTTTAAGATGCATATTTACTTTCTTTTGTAATTTCCAAAGCTCAATCCAGGGATTACAATAGTGTTCAGAAACCCAAACCTTGCCAATTTCTTGAAGAAAATTAGGATGTAAAGTCCACATGTTCTAAAATCTAAAAGGAGTGCAAGCAGGTCTTACTGAATTTTGTATGGAGCAATGTAATGGTCTATGGTCTGATCCACCCATAGCGAGATGTGAGAGAATAGTGTAAGGAAATGCTTGAAGCCATTGAGAGTTGGCAAGCATTCTATCCAGTCTCTCCCACAGGGTGCCACTCCTCCAAGTAAATTTTGGCCCATGAAAGCCAAGATCAAATAGATTAGCATTTTGGATGAAATCCTTGAATCTAGCCATGTCAGAAGGCAAAGGAGTATTACCCCCTCTTTTTTCAGTTAGAGAAGTAATACAATCAAAGTCACCTCCCATAATCCAGAAAGATTTAATAGACTGACCCATCCTACCATAGGGTCTGCTGCTGACTAGCCAAACAACTGACATAAATAAAAGTAGCATATCCCACATGTGCTCCAATAGAAAATTGGAGATGTTTGAGCTATGAATGATCAAGTAGCATAGAGCACTAAATATCACATCTCACAAAAAGCCTGATTTTATTATTAAAATTTGCATAATGAGTGAAATTAGGAAACTTTTTTGTAATGTTTTGAGGATATTTAGAGACCATGGGCTCTAGAAGAACAAAGCACCAAATTTTATGAGTTCTAATGAGATATTTAAATTTCTTAAGTGAGGAGGGGTGAGCCACTCCTCTTATGTTCCAACATAAGAAATTGATCATTGAGAGAAGGTTCTCCCCTTCCCTCTAGTTCTAGGATGAGGTTCCAATTATGGGATTATGGAAGGCCATCCAATGGTTGTCTTACTTCCAGCCTCTCTTTCTTTTTCCTATTATTTTTTTGAACTTACCATTTGCCAATTAACACATTTGTAAAAGTGTTAAGTTTAGGACCATCAATCATATAGGGATTAATATTCAATAATCTGTCATCTTGTATATTATTCTTCAACAGCCTCCTTTCAGTAGAAATACTATTGACAGTATTCTTCGTCTTAGCAAAAATTGTAGTATTAGGCAAATCAGACTTCTTGTGAGTACCATTAGCATCTGAGTCTAAAGCTACTTCACCTGAAACTCTTTCCCCTTCCTATTCTGCTGCCTCTACTTGCCTAAAAGCATTTTCCTTCCTCATACTCCTGCTGAATTCTTCTTTTTTGTAGGAGGATGAAGTCTATATCACTTCTCCAAATTATGTCCAAAAATTACACAATGAGGATAATAGATATGTCTTTGCTCCACGAAAATTCTCTGTTAGAAACCCTGCTCTTCTGATCTAATCCAAACCCTCTCTAAATCTGGGAGTGTTACATCTTTCTACAAGAAGTCTAGCCCCTGCAGACCTAGCCATATTATAAGTTAGAGCATCAACTTTCAAAGGGCATCCAAGTACTCTACTGATACTGGAAAGCACATTTTGATGATAATACTGCATAGGGAGATTAGGGAGTTTAAATAACATTGGAATAATTTCCGGTTCCTTATAAGGATCAAACCCAGGCGTCCACTTCACCAATTTAATAACAGTTCTGATACACCAAAAATATATGCATTTTTAGACACATATTTTGTACCAATTTTTTATGATATTGAACTTTAATGGAAGGTATTTTGATGTTTTCTTGCATGTTGTTGATTTTTAGGGCTTAAAGCAAAAAGGAATAAAAAATGATGAAATTTGGAGTCAAAATGAAATTTTTGAAAAAATGCTCAGCACCGACAGCGCCGACGGCTCAAGACAAATTAATGGGGAGACCTTATACTCAGCGCCGACGGCGCAAGTCCAACACCGACAATGCCAAAGGCAGTGCAGACCTAATTTCTAGAAGGTTCAATGTATTTGGACAACTTTTTGAAGATTTTTTGAGGCACCTCTTGGAGAACCGACCTTGGGCTCTAATTGGGGCCAAATTTCATTAGAAAATGGGCTCCTCTACGTTTTTCACTCTTCCACTTTCACTTTTTCGCACCACATCATTCCATTCCACTTCCATATTAGAGTCAATTAGTGATTTTATTTTCATAGTTTAGANGTTGGAAAATATTTAAGCAAGTGGAACTGGGATACATTTGGTAACATTATGAATGTTGTGGAGCAATCTGAGAAGGAGCTTAAGGATTTGGAAAGGGGACATATACTGGGTCTGGTAACTAAAGAAGCACTTCTTGAAGCTAATGAAAAAGTGCTAACTGTAGTGGCTAGGTAGGCGCTTTTTCTCAGATAAAAATCCAATCAAACAAAGTTTAAAGAAGGGGATAGGAACACCAAATTTTATCATGCTTGTATTAAATACCAAAGGAGATGTAATAACATTCATAAGATTAAAGATAATCAAGTCAACTGGATTAAGAAGACTAAGGACATTGCCCTGAGTGCTGTGGAGTATTGTCTTAATTTGATGCAGTGCACCAGCCTAAATAGGGACCCCATTAATTGCAGGTTGTTTGAATCTGATAAGGAGTATACTGCTGCTGTTAACCCTGCTGAAATTCCTGCAGAAGAGGAGATCAAGGATGCACTGTTTTCTATTGATAGCTCCAAAGCTGCTGCGCCTGATGGTTTTACATAATATTTCTTTAAAATAGCTTGGGATATTATCAAGAGGGAAGTTATCACTGTCATTCAACATTTCTTTCAGGGGGGTGCTTAACCATTGTATTTTTGTGTTGCCAATGTATTACTTATTCCAAAATCAAGCATAAGAGACAGTTGGAAGAACTTCAACTCCATCAGTCTTACAAATGTGATTAGCAAAATTATTAGCAAGATCATTGTGATGAGGCTTCATCCTATCTTACAACACATTATTAGTCCCAAGCAGGCTGCTTTTATCAATGGAAAAAGTATTGGGGACAATGTTTTACTTGCACAGGAATCGCTAATGGACCTAAATATGTCTTATTGGGGGGGGGCAATCTTAATTACAAATTAGACATTGAAAAAGCTTATGATGCCATTAAATGGGATTTTGTGTTGGTTATTAGGAAAGCTAGGGGCTTCTCCAATGTCTCTTGTATGATTCTCAGAAGATGGATAGAGGGGAATATGAATTTAGTGTTGATTAATGGAAGTGCTCCAGGGTTCTTTTCTGCTAATAGGGTATTAAAAAAAGGAGACCCACTTTCTCCAACTTTTTTCATTCTTACAATGGATTATTTATCAAAATTGATTGATAAACCCAATCAAAGGAAGAGCAACAATCAATATCATCATAAATCTACACTTGATATCAACACCTAGTGTATGTTGATGACAAACTTATCTTCTCCAGAGCTAACAAAGCTGTTGTCAAGAAGCTTCATAAGTGCCTGAAAGATTTCCAGAACTGCTCAAGACTAAAGACCAATCTTGATAAAAGCCATTTGTTGTTTAGCAGACATACTACTCCTCAGATTAAGCAGTGGATTTTGGATTTTACTGACTTCCAATAGATGTTTGTACCTTTCAAATACCTAGAGGTCCAATTAATAAAAGGAAGGACTAAAATGTTACATTTTGATGAGGTGGTTGACAAGACAAACTCACAACACCAAAGCTGGGCAAACTCTTTTCTTTCCAGTTGTGGGAGGATTACTCTACTGAAAAGTATTCTTACAACCTTTCCGATGTACACTCTCTAAGTGAAAACAATGAAGAAGAGCACAAGGATTTTTCTTGAAAGAACTTTCAATAGGTTCCTTTGGGCTGGGTAAAGAAAAAAAATGATTTGGACTAGCTGGGAGAAAGTGATAACACCTTATTATGCAGGTGGCATTGGGTTTCGGGGCTTGGAGCAACTCCAACATATTAGTTTATGCAGACTATGGTTAAAGTTTAGATAAGAGGGTAATCCTTGGGCTAAGTTCATGAATGCAAAATATTGTAGATTTGCCCATCCTAACTCCATCAACAGCAAAGGGGGAGACTCCAGAACATGGAAAAGAATGCTAAAAGTTAGAGATAGCATAAAAAAGTTATTTTTATGGGATCTGGGCAAAGGAGATTTAAATTTCTGGCTGGACAGGTGGTGTCCAGAGGATGCTATTGAGCCCTTACCTGAAATTTAGAACAATGTTATAAGGGTGAATGAGTGTTGGGAAAATAATGATTTGTCTGAAAGCATGCCAAAGACCTTTCTTACTGAAAGCTTAGTTCATCAGGTTGCAAAAATCCAATTTGATAGATCCAGTAGGAACAATCTGGCAATGAGATCTGGTTCCAACCATAGCCTATCCAAAATCATTTATGAAGAGATTTATAGCTGGGAAAGAATTGATTGGGGGGAATGTTTGTGGAATAATTTCCTAACTCCTTCAATGTCCTCCACTTGAAGAGTCTTCAAAAAATTACTTCCCATAGATGACATTCTCAAATTAAAAGGGCTTAGAGGTCCTTCCATGTGCTATCTATGCAAAAATGACAATGAATTTGTCCCTCATTTATTTTCTAAGTGTAATTACTCCAGACAGACCTGGAGGGCTCTGCAAACACATCTTCATCTCAACACTTTACAGCTAGAATGACAATGACTTAATGACAGTTGGAAGTGCTGGAGGAAGTAGAAACTAGAGTGTATCCCTTTCATCAATGCTTGGTTTATTTAGAATGCTAGAAACCAAGCTAAGCATGAGGATAATCTTGCAGTGGTGGACAAGGTAGCATCCAATTGTCTTGCTTACATATGTAAACTCATTAAATGGAAGAATTTCCCAAATATTTTGAACATCTGCAGAAATAAGCAAAAGAAAATTTTTCAGCTATTGAAAGTGGTTTGGAACAAAGCTTTATTCCCCTTCATTAAAGCTAGCGCAGATGGACGTTTCACTCCAAAGAAGGTAGGCATCGGTGGGGTCTTCAGGAACTCTAATGGCAGATGTTTGCTTTATCTTTAATCTCCCATTATGGCTATGGATACCATGGAAGCAAAAACCATGGCTTTATTCTGGGCACTGAGAATTGCTAAATCTAGCAACTGGAACTTTATCCAGGCAGAGGTTGATTCTTCACAGTTGGTGGATTATATGTTAAATAGAAGCCATCCCCCTTGGCATATTCAACAAAAGATCACTCAAATGAAGCATATGATTAAGGATATAATTGTATTCTTTGCTTTTAATTATAGAAAAGGGAACAATACATTGTCTTGTGGAGAATCTATGCATAGAATCTATGCATTATATCATAAAGGGTTCCTCAGTAGTAGAGAATCTATGGGTCCTTCCACCAATACATTGTCTGTGCAATACATTGTCTTATGCAATGTATCTATGAATTGATACTTTTAATTGGTGGAAGGACCCATAGGTAATTTTTTACAATTAAAAGTATCAATTCATAGATTATCAATTAGGCCTGACCAGATTCTTTGAGTGAAGCCACAAGTAAAAAATAGATGCTCTAAGGATTCCTCACCAGCATTGCACAGATGGCAGATGGAAGGACCTCTTAATCCCTTCATCTTTAAGATATCATCAAAGGGAAGCAAAAAATTCTAGAGTCTCCAATAGAATATGACATAAAATAATATATTATTTATTCCCAGATGACTTTGCCTCGAGCCACTTGATTTTAGTGGAAGAATTTTTGTTAAATGTATGCAGCCAGGTTTTGTGAGGTGGCTTGTTTAGCAATAATTTTGTCCTTCTAATTAGATGAGAAGGGAGTGTCCTTCACCAACCTTTCTTGATCACTAGATAAAATAGTATTAAGCATCTTGCAGTTCCACTGCTCCTCGAACCATTATTCTTTAACTTGATTATGATAATTGGGGTTGGAAATAGTACAGTCAGGCTTCTCACCATTACACACCCACTGATCCAACCAAAAGTTGATTTGCCTCTCTCCCAACTCTCAAATGAACAACTCTTCTGCTTGAGTTATGATACTCAACAACTTGGACCACATCCTATAATCCCCCAATTTTATAGTTATAAGAGTAGGATGCACAAACTTGTAGTACTTCCCCATCATATTTCTAGCCCAAAGACTATCTTGGGCCCTAAATTTGATCCATAACTTGCCAAGGGTAATAAAGCTTAGATGATAAAAATCTTTAAATCCCAAACCTCCAGCCTGCAAGGGTTTGCACATCTTTTTCCAAGGAAGCCAGTGGTATTATTTTTTTTGTCCAGCCCATAAGAATTTGTTGAAAATTCTACCAATTAGCACTTGTGTATCTTTTTGCATAGTAATCATCTGAAGGAAATAGGCAGGCATGGCAGTCATAATGCTCCACAAAAGAGTAATCCTCCCCCCATTTGATAAAAAGGAATTAGTCGAGCAATTAAGCTGGCCCTTGATTTGGTCAATCACATCATGGAATTAGGTTTTCTTAGAATCTTTGGTTAACTGAACACCAAGATACATGATAGGAAGAGAGGCAATGCTAAATCTAGTATATTCAGAAATCCAATGTTTGATCTAAGAATTTGAGTTAGCACTAATAAGAACTTGACATTTCTGTTGGTTTAGATCCATACCTGAAGCTTGCTAAAAATGCTTAAGTCTTTTATACAGTGTCCTGATAGCATTTTTGGATGCATTAGTTAAGATTATAATATCATCAGCATAAGCCAAGTGGCTTATGTTCATATTAGATCTCTGTTGATAAGCTAAAGAGGGTGAAGTAACAAACATCTTATTTAGTGATCTTGCGAAGTAATCCAAGGCTAAAATAAATATAGTAGGAGATAAGGGGTCTCCTTGTTTAATTCCCCTGGAAGCAATGAAGAAACCATGACATTTGCCATTAATTAGGACTGAGTGAGCATTGCAATTTAACCATCTTTCAATCAGATTAATGAAACCCACATTAAAGTCCTTAGTAGATAAAGTCTCCAGAATGAATTCCAAATTGATTGTGTTATAAACCTTCCTTATATCAAGCTTGAAAATGGCATTCCCCCTTTTGCATTTCCTATCTAGATCCAACAAAAGTTCCTGCGCCAACAAAATATTGTCTAAAATATTTCTACCTTTGACAAAAGCAACCTGATTATCACAGATGAGATTTTGGAGATGTGGTTGGAGCTTGAATGCAATAATCTTGCTGATCAGTTTGGAGATCACATTAGATAAGCTGATGGGCCTGAACTCACCCCAACTTTTCCTAGTCTGATTTTTTAGTATCAAAGTGATAATGAAAGAATTGAAACACCTAGGAGGGTCCACCCCAATGAAGAAATTTTGAACAACTTGTATGATATCTTGGGTATTCTTAACCCAAGTGGCTTTATAGAAGGTGGATGTGAACCTATCAGGCCCCGCAGCCTTCTGCCCATCAATTGAATCTAAAATAATTTTAATCTCTTCCTCCAAAGGAATATTGACCATATTTAATCCTTGTACATAACCTTGACAATAAGATAATAGAGCAGTATCAATGGAAATTCTATCAATATGCCTGTTGGTCAAGATATTTTGGAAGTATTGAATAACATCTTGAGCAATTTCTTCATCAGTGGTGTGATTCTTACAATTAAGAGTTAATGATAGAGAGGAACATATTGCATTTCCTCCCATAATTAATACATGCATGGTAAAACCATGTATTTCTATCTCCTTCAGTGAACTCAGAGATTGATGCCTTCTGCTCAAGGAAACTCTCCTGATAGTTGATTTGAGAAAGAAGCTTTTCATTTGCTTAGTGTACTTTAGCTTCAGTGTCCAGTCCCAATTGGAAACCTTCTTATAATCTGTAAACATCCTCTTGAGCAGTTGTAAGATTCTCATTAACATTCCCAACCTCTTCCAATTCAGCCTTTTAAGATGCATATTTACTTTCTTTTGTAATTTCCAAAGCTCAATCTAGGGATTACAATAGTGTTCAGAAACCCAAACCTTGTCAATTTCTTGAAGAAAATTAGGATGTAAAGTCCACATGTTCTGAAATCTAAAAGGAGTACAAGCAAGTCTTACTGAATTTTGTATGGAGCAAAGTAATGGTCTATGGTCTGATCCACCCATAGCGAGATGTGAGAGAATAGTGTAAGGAAATGCTTGAAGCCATTGAAAGTTGGCAAGCATTCTATCCAGCCTCTCCCACAGGGTGCCACTCCTCCAAGTAAATTTTGGCCCATGAAAGCCAAGGTCAAATAGATTAGCATTTTGGATGAAATCATTGAATCTAGCCATGTCAGAAGGCAAAGGAGTATTACCCCCTCTTTTTTCAGTTAGAGAAGTAATACAATTAAAGTCACCTCCCATAATCCAGAAAGATTTAATAGACTAACCCATCCTACCATAGGGTCTGCTGCTGACTAGCCAAACAACTGACATAAATAAAAGTAGCATATCCCACATGTGCTCCAATAGAAAATTGGAGATGTATGAGCTATGAATGATCAAGTAGCAAAGAGCACTAAATATCACATCTGACAAAAAGCCTGATTTTATTATTAAAATTTGCATAATGAGTGAAATTAGGAAACTTTATTGTAATGTTTTGAGGATATTTAGAGACCATGGGCTCTAGAAGAACAAAGCACCAAATTTTATGAGTTCTAATGAGATATTTAAATTTCTTAAGTGAGGAGGGGTGAGCCACTCCTCTTATGTTCCAACATAAGAAATTCATCATTGAGAGAAGGTTCTCCCCTTCCCTCTAGTTCTAGGATGAGGTTCCAATTATGGGATTATGGAAGGCCATCCAACGGTTATCTTACTTCCAGCCTCTCTTTCTTTTTCCTATTACTTTTTTGAACTTACCATTCACCAATTAACACATTTCTAAGAGTGTTAAGTTTAGGACCATCAATCTTATAAGGATTAATATCCAATAATCTATCATCTTGTATATTATTCTTCAACAACCTCCTTTCAGGAGAAATACTATTGACAATATTCTTCATCTTAGCAAAAATTGTAGTATTAGGCAAATCAGACTTCTTGTGAGTACCATTAGCATCTGAGTCTAAAGCTACTTCACCTGAAACTCTTTCCCCTTCCTATTCTGCTACCTCTACTTTCCTAGAAGCATTTTCCTTCCTCATACTCCTGTCTGAATTCTTCCTGTTTGTAGGAGGATGAAGTCTATATCACTTATCCAAATTATGTCCAAACATTACACAATGAGAATAATTGATATGTCTTTGCTCCTCCAAACTTCTCTGTTAGAAACCCTGCTCTTCTGATCCAATCCAAACCCTCTCTAAATCTGGGAGTCTTACATCTTTCTACAAGAAGTCTAGCCCCTGAAGACCTAGCCATATTATAAGTTAGAGCATCAACTTTCAGAGGGCATCCAAGTACTCTACTGATACTGGAAAGCACATTTTTAATGATAATAATGCATAGGGAGAATAGGGAGTTTAAATCACATTGGAACAATTTCCGGTTCCTTATAAGGATCAAACCCAGGCGTCCACTTCACCAATTTAATAACAGTTCTGATACACCAAAAATATATGCATTTTTAGACACATATTTTATACCAATTTTTATGATATTGAATTTTAATGGAAGGTATTTTGATGTTTTCTTGCATGTTGTTGAATTTTAGGGCTTAAAGCAAAAAGAAAGCAAAAAGGATGAAATTTGGAGTCAAAATGATATTTTTGAAAAAATGCTCAGCACCGACAGCGTCGACGACTCAAGATAAATTAATGGGGAGACCTTATACTCAGCGCCAACGGCGCAAGTCCAACACCGACAATGCCAAAGGCAGTGCAGACCTCATTTCTAGAAGGTTCAATGTATTTGGACAACTTTTGGAAGATTTTTTGAGGCACCTCTTGGAGAACCAACCTTGGGCTCTAATTGGGGCCAAATTTCATTAGAAAATGGGCTCCTCTACGTTTTTCACTCTTCCACTTTGACTTTTTCGCACCACATCATTCCATTCCACTTCCATATTGGAGTCAATTAGTGATTTTATTTTCATAGTTTAGAGTTTTTGTGGTGAGATTTAGTGTGAAAGTTTCTGTAAGAGTGTTGGAGAAGAAGAAAAGTGAGAGATATCTTCTTCCTGCATTTCTAAGTAAAGGCTACAAAGGATTTGCTTGAGAAAGAGTTTTCATATAAGTATTGTTTGTTTATTAATGTTTTATGAACTTTCTTTTAAATATGAAATTTGTTTTTTATTATTTCTTTCTCATGAAGTCTAAGTTGTTCCCTTTATCTTTTTCCCTACTATGAGACATGGTGAAATGAAGAGATAATATGAAGGTGCTAATATTAAATTATAAAATAAATTGTGATAACTGTTTAACTCCAATCTTAATTTACTTTTCAATCTGGCCAATTGAATTGTTAAAATGTGTTGTGAAACATATGATCCAATTAATTTACTTTTCGATCTGGCCAATTGAATTGTTAAAATGTGTTGTGAAACATATGATCCGAAAAATGGAGTATGAGTTCTAACAACAAAGTGAGAATCACATTTAAGTCCATGAAGGAATATTTCGTTCATGGAATTAAGTGCAAATAAAGGTCACATTTGATTTCATGAAGGAGAAATTTGTTTAAGAAATTAAGTGTAAATAAATAGGGAAATATTCTTTTTTGGGTGTAGAATTGGAGAATCTTCATTTGATTTCATAAAGGAGTACATTATTTATGGAATTAAGTGCAAATAAATTTGAAAATACTCTTTTTGGGTGTAGAATTGGAGAACCTTTAGTGTGAGAAACTAAAATCTTCAATTCAGTCTTAGTATTTAAAAACTGAAGCGAGAGCTAGCCTTCAGGTGAAGCGAAGTGGGAGCTCTGGAGTGGGAGCCGGTATCCTCCTAGCCTAGCCACGGATTTAGGGCCTAAACAATGAGATTAGCCAATGTTTTTTTTATGCATGGCATCAGAGTAGAGAATTTAAATTGCTTCTATTTGGCACAATACATATTATGAACATTTGTCTCATCTCATTTTACCATAGCCTCATTTTAGTGGGAAGGATATTTTTTCACATAAGAATCTCCGTTACATAAACATAGTTAATAGATTATTATTTACTATTTTAAATTTTGCATATTTGATTTGATAATAGCTTAGAAATTTAATTTTGATTACATCTCAACAGTGAAAATTAGTGACAGTGGTTTCAATTGACTTTCTGTGAATTTCCTAGGAAATTTGTCATTTCCCATTTAAACCTTCCCTGTAGGATCGATACTTGGGGTTTAAATAGAAAGTCCATTATTACTTGATAATGATACATATACTTACATGGAATCTAAATATTAATTGATTATATTTAATTAAATTTTATACAATTTATTGCAACAAAAATGTCAGATCAAGTTTTTGGCGTCATTGCTGGGGAAGGTAATAGTTGAATTAAATAGTTTTGATAAATTACAAAATTTAGAGATAATATATATACCCTAAAAAATTATTATTATTAAAAAAAATATTAAAAAAATTTCAAAAATAAAAAATCCAAAAGAAAATATTTTTATTAGAGTGTTTTACTTTGCATGCTTTGTTTATTTATGTAGAATATTGGATCTGAAGGTTTAATACATTACGCTTCAGAATTAGAATGTACTATTAGAAAAATGCAAAAACAACAAAGAGAAAATAAAATTATAAGAAATGGAAAAAAACTTAGATATTCCAATAAATGAAAATCAACAAAGATCTTTAAAAGATTATGCAAATCCGATAATAGATGAACCTCACTTGACTATTCAAAATCCTGTTGTTGTTGCTAATTCATTTGAGCTTAAACCTGATATTATCCAACTGGTACAAAAATATCAGTTTGGAGGATCACATACTGAAGATCCTAACATACATCTGACTAGTTTTCTTAAAATTTGTGCTACATTTAAATATGACAGAGTGTCTAATGATGCAATTAGGCTTAAACTTTTTATTTTTCATTATGAGATAAAGCCAAGGCTTGGTTAAATTTGTTAGCACCTGGATCTATTAGAACTTGGGGAGAACTATCATTTTCCTTTTTATTTAAGGGACAAAGCTAAAGCTTGGTTAAATTCATTAGCACCTAGATCTATCAAAACTTGGGGAGAACTATCACAAAAATGTCTTGGGTAAATATTTTCCACCCTCAAAAACTGCTAAGCTAGATATGATATTACATCTTTTTGTCAGTTTGAAGGAGAATCGATATATGAAGCATAGGACAGATTTAAAGATCTTCTTAGGAAATGTCCACATCATGCTTTACGGGATTGGTTAATAATTCAAACATTTTACATTGGATTAGTAGGATCACTAAGATCTATTATAGAGGCTGCTGCGGGTGGTTCATTAATGTCAAAACTTTTGATGAAGCATATTCTTTAATTGAAGAAATACTACTAATAATTTTCAATGGCCCTCTGAAAGCGTAAATCCTAAGAGAGTAGCTAGTATTCATGATTCTAATGCAATGTCAATTTTGGTATCACAACATACTGCTATTTCTTAAAATATTGATCAAATGGTAATGAATTATTCTTAAGTACCCCCAATATTAGAGGAGAATTCACTAGGACAAATTATTGATACTCAATAATCTTATGAAACTTTAAACCCTATAAATAATTGAAATAACAATCCCTATTCTAACTATTTTAACCCTGGTTAGGAAAATCACCCTAATTTTAGTTGTAATAATTATAATAATTCGGTGAATCCATTCGAAAATCTGAACATTCAAGGAAATCCTAATTTTTAACCTTATTATCCTTCGGGATTTAACTCCAAACCTAACCCACAAGTTAAGGAAAAGAAGTTGGTGATGGAAGAAGTAATCTTAATTATGGGAAATCAAATACAGAATCAAGGGGCTCCTATTAGAAATATTGAAAATCAATTAGGTCAAGTTAACTTAGTAATAGACCTTCTGGAATTCTTCCAAGCACTGTGGAAGTTAATCAAAAAGATTAAAATAAAGAACAAATTAAAGCTATTCAATTACAAAGTGGAAAAGAAGTTGAAACAAGGATCCAAAGAGGAACTGAAGTTGATGAAAAAAAGGAAGAAATGGAAAATGATCAATAGGAAAATGAACAAACACAAAGCCTTTTAGAAAAATAATTACCTCTATTTCCTCAAAGACAAATAGAAGAATAAAGATAAGTAATTTACAAAACTTTTAGAAATCCTTAAGAAGTTAATGATAAATATTCCTTTCTTTGAAGCTTTGGAACAAATGCCAAGTTATGTTAAATTTATGAAGGATGTATTAAACAGAAAAAGGATGTTTACAGATCATGAGGTCGTTGTACTTAGTGAAGAGTGTAGTGCTATTATTCAGAAAATGCTTCCTGAAGTATTAAAAGATCCTGGTAGTTTACTATACCTTATGCAATTGGAGAAAAGTTTTATGGAAAAGATTTATGTTATTTAGGAGCGAGTATCAATCTTAGGCCTTTATCAATTTTTAAACATTTAGATTTGGGAGAAATTTACTCTACTACTGTAACTCTTCAGTTAGTTGATCGATCAATAACTTATCCAAAAGGAGTTATAGAAGATGTGTTAGTAAAAGTGGATAAATTTATTTTCCCTGTAAACTTTATAGTATTGGATATAGAGGAAGATAAAGAGATTCCCATTATTTTAGGGTCACCATTTCTTGCAACAGGGAGAGCTATAATAGAAGTGCAAAAAGGAGAATTAATGATCAAGAAGTAAAATTTAATGTAGCAAAAGTTATGAAATATCCTGCAATAGAAAATGATAATGAATGTTTCAGGTTGGAAGTAGCGGATTATCNAGGGTGACCATTTCCTGCAACAGGGAGAGCTGTAATAGAAGTGCAAAAAGGAGAATTAATGATCAAGAAGTAAAATTTAATATAGCAAAAGTTATGAAATATCCTGCAATAGAAAATGATAATGAATGTTTCAGGTTGGAAGTAGCGGATTATCTAAGTAATGAGCAGTTTAACAAAGAATTCAAAGATAATTTAAAGCAACGAGAAATTTTTTATATTGAAAATGAAGTAAAAGAAGAAGATTTAGATTATATTAAGGGCAAATTTGAAGCATTAGACTTCTGGAAAATGTTAGCTAAAATCTTATTCCTTCAAGTATTAAACCACCTAAACTTGAATTGAAGATATTACATACCCATTTATAATATGTATTTTTAGGAGAGTCATCTACATTGCCTGTTATTATATATTATGAGTTAACTGAAATTTAGGAATAAAAGTTGATAGAGATGTTGAAAAAGTATAAAAAGGATTTTTGATGGACTTTAGCAGATATTAAAGGAATTAGTCCTTCAATTTGTATGCACAAAATTTTATTAGTATGAACCTAAACCGGATCCTCAGAAAAGATTAAACTCAATAATAAAAAAAGTTGTTAAAAAAGAGATTTTAAAGTGGTTAGATGCTGGAATTATATATCCTATTTCAGAAGTTTGAAAGAAAGGAGGAGTGACTATTAAAGAATACAAGAAGAATGAATTAATACTAATAAGACAAGTAATTGGATGGAAAATTTGTATTGACTATAGAAAACTAAATATGGCCACCAGAAAATATCACTTTCCTTTGCCCTTTCTAAATCAAAAGTGGGATCGATTGGCTCGGAACAAATATTATTGCTTTTTAGATGGATATACCAGATATTACCAGATTTCAATTTCTCTAAAGGATCAAGAGAAAACCATATTTACAAGCCCATATGGAACATTTACTTTTCTTAGAATGCCTTTTGGACTATGCAATGCTCCTATAACATTTTGAAGATGCATGATGTCAATTTTTAGAAATGTTATAGAGCATGGAATGGAAGTATTTATGGCTGATTTACTTTGTATTTGGGACTTCATTTGAGTTATTTCTTAATAATTTATAAAAAGTTCTAGAGATATGTGAAAAAATCAACCTAGTCTTAAATTGAGAAAAATGTTAATTTATGGTGGCATGAGGTATTATTCCTTGGCATAAAATTTCTGAAAAAGGCATGGAAGTAGATCCTGCAAAAATCTAAGTTATAGAAAAATTACCACGTCCTAATAGAGTTAAAGGGGTGAGAAGTTTTATAGGACATGTTGGTTTTTACAGGCGCTACATAATTTTTTTTCAAAATTAACTAAGCCCCTATGACAACTTTTATAAAAAGATATGAAATTTGATTTTAATTGGGAATGCATAACAACATTTGAACTATTAAAGAAAAAATTAATCACTGCACCTATAATAGTACCACCTGACTGGGAGAAACCATTTGAAAAAATGTGTGATGCTAGTGATTATGCTATTGGGGCTGTTGTAGGACAAAGACACGACAAAGTTTTTAAAGTTATATATTATTCTAGTAAAACTCTAAATAATGCTCAAATTAATTATACTACTACTAAAACAGAGTTATTAGCTATAGTTTATGTCTTTGATAATTTTAGATCTTGTTTGATTGGAACTAAATGTATAGTGTATATAGAGCATTCTACTATCAAATACTTGATGCAAAAGAAGGATGTTAAACCAAGATTAATTAGATGGATACTTCTATTACAAGAGTTTGATTTTCATGGTAGATAGAAAGAGAAATGATAATCAAATAGCTGATCATTTATCTAGACTAGAAAGAGAAATATTAACTAATTTTACAAATGAAATTTTAGAGCGATAATCAAATAGCTGATCATTTGTCTAGAATAGAAAAAGACATATAAAATAATTTTGTAAATGAAATTTTAGAAAATTTACATGATGAACATTTTTATAGTATTGATGAAATGGATGTACCGTGGTATGCTGAATAGTAAACTATATTGTAATTGACATTCTCCCACCTGATATCAAGAATCCATAATTAAAGAAATTTATCTATGATTCGAAAGACTATTTTTGGATTGGCCCATATTTATATAAATAATGTAAAGATTTAATTATTAGAAGATGTGTGTCTTATGAAAAAATTCAACAGACAATTGAGAGATGCCATGATTCTAAATTTGGATGATATTTTTGAATGATTAGAACTGCATATAAAATTTTGCAAGCTGGATTTTATTAGCCTACTAATTTTAGATATGTTAATGAATATATTAAGACATGCGATAGATGTCAACGAGTAGGAAATATTTCCAAAAGAGATGAAATTCCTCTAAATTACACATTAGAAGTTGAAATTTTGGATGTGTGGGGATTAGACTTTAGGGAACATTTATGCCTTCATTTAGAAATTTATATATATTACTTGCTGTTGATTATATGTCTAAGTGGATTGAAGCTATTACTGTACCTAGTTGTGATGCTCGGAGTGTTTCTAAATTTTTAATTAAAAATATTTTTACAAGATATGGAATGCCGAGAGTAATCATTACTGATGGAGGATCTCATTTCAGGAATAAGAGAATCGCAAAGTTAATCAAGAAATATGATATAATGCATAGATTCTCTACTACTTATCATCCTCAAACTAGTGGTCTAACAGAAATATCAAATCATGTAATTAACTTCATTTTAGAAAAAGTTGTAAATCTTTATAAATTGGATTGGTCTGCTAGATTAGATATTGCATTATGGGCATACAAAATTGCTTATAAAACTCCTATAGGAATGTCCCCATATAGATTAATTTTTAGAAAAACATGTCATTACCAATAAAATTGGAAGATAAAGCATTTTGGGCTATTAAAGAATTTAATTTTAATTTAAAGGATGCTGGTGAGAAAACGTTTTTGCAACTCAATGAACTTGAGGAAATTAGAAATGAAGCATATGATAATGCAAAAATCTATAAAGAGAAAATGAAAATATGCATTTGCAACTCAATGAACTTGAGTAGATTAGAAATGAAGCATATGATAATGCAAAAATCTATAAAGAGAAAATGAAAATATGGCATACAGAAGATTGTTAAGAAGAAATTTGAACATGGACAAGAAGTTTTACTATATAATACAAGATTGAGACTATTTCCAGGAAAACTAAAATCCAGATGGTTAGGACCATTTAAATTGATTAAAGTCTATCATTATGGAACTGTTGTTATTAAAGATCCTACTTGAAGTTAATGGGCATTGTTTGAAACATTATTATGAAGGGCATATACCTCAATTTAAAGAAGTGTTAATGTTAAGTCAACCCAACTAAACAGATGGTATGTCGGGCTGACGCGTCAAACCAAATGCTTTATGGGAGGCAAACCATACTTATATTACTATGTATTACTATTTAGTTTGTTAAGTGTCTTATATACTAGTAGATAATAATCCTACATAATTTTATTTATNCTGAGTCAACCCAAGTAAACAGATGGTATGTCGGGCAGACGCGTCAATCCAAATGCTTTGTGGGAGGCAAACCATACTTATATTGCTATGTATTACTATTTAGTTTGTTAAGTGTCTATATACTAGTAGATAATAATCCTACATAATTTTATTTATTACAAATTAAGTAAAATATTGGTATTGGTGGAAAATCTGGAATCAAATTGACTAAAAAAAATGAAAGTCACAATGTTGGCCACTGGCACTGACGATGCTAGAGTAGGCACCAACGACGCCCTAAATAATGATCTTCAGCGCCGACAGTGCCAATTGGGAGCTTCGACGGTGCTGAGTGCGGTTGGAAGGTTTTAGATGATTTTTGGCAAGTTTTGGCGTGATTTCACTTCATATTAAACGCCGGGACGAGTTTAAAAAAGCCTAGATACTTCCTTGGACGCATAGTAACTTCCTAGTTTCGGATTTCATGGCTTCCAATTCTAGAAATACTTTGAGTTATGGAGTTTTCAACAATAGAAAGTTTATTAGTTTCTACACGCAGTGATTATATGATAAAGTTATTACAAAAAGGAGATTGATCAAGGAAAGAGGATTTATTAATCATGGAATGATCAATCCTACTGATCTGATTGATAAAATCATTCTGCAACGGCATTGGGAAGTTCTGTGTTACACTACTTTTGCAGTTGTTGAACCTATGGTGAAAGAGTTTTATGTAAACTTACATGGAATTACTCAAGGTATTGTCTTAGCATGAGGTAAGGCAGTACCATTTACTCTTGCAAGGATTAATGAATTGGATATGATAGACAACATTCCAATCTTTCATTATACAAACTTCATTTCTACACGAGATTTGATGCAAGACGTGTATAATCTTTTGACAGATGAAAGTGATATATGGAAGATACGAGATGAAGAATATGTTAGTTTCTCCACTTCATTACTTAATCCAATTTCGAAGCAATGACATTTCTTTATTGCTGCAAAATTACTCCCTATTATGAAAATTAAAAGAGTTATCAAAGAATGTGCAATTTTAAATTACTACATTCAAATGAAAAAACTCATTCATATAGGGTCTATTATATTTAAATCTATTATGGGTATCCTTACTGATGAACTAATTTATGGACTTAGGCATCTATCTACCATCTTTTTGATTTGCAGTCAAGCCCAAGTTCCATATGAAAGTTTGGAAAGACTTTTTTACCTTGGGAGCCCATGAATCCTATAGATGATAATTATTATGAAAATGGAAATGAAGTATTAGAAGCCATCATAGATCAATATTCACAGCTTCAGCTCCATTAATAGCACCAATAGTTGGAAGTTTGCTTGCTTTGGAAAAGAAATTAAAGAAAATTGAAAGGGAACTTCAGAGTATTATGAATGCAGTAGGAGATCATAAATACCTTTTTGATCACCCAGATTAAAGAATGAAAGATAATTTTGATCACACTAGAACTTTTGAAGCAGGATTAGTTCGGACGTTTAAAGAAAAAGGGTGGATCGAAGAAAATTTGGCAGATCAATTCTTGTACCGATCCTTCTACAACTTATATGTTCATTACCAATCTATGGGAGATATTAGAGGAGAAGAAAACATTGAAGAAGAGGTGTAATAATTGAAGACTTTAAATTCTCTATCTATTTTAGAACATTATATATATTTAGTGTAATTATGTGGATTTAATTTGGTTTTTTTGGTTGCGTTTTGCTTTAGAATTCTGAACTTTAATTGTGTGTGTAGTTTAGTAACAGCGTTTAGTGTTGTGGCCTGATTTTGACACTGATTTATAATTGGTTTTTTTCATATGTGTGATTGTGCATTTAAAAATTGTGTTTATAAAAGTGTACTTTTATATATAAAAGTTAGTTTGTTGTTGTTTGTGAAAATTTGTGTTGGTGAAATGCTTTGTTTTATGAATTATTGTTAGATAAAAATTTGTGTCTAAAATACTAAAAATTTTTGGAGTAAGTTGATAGGAAATTGAAAATTAAAAAAATCAAAATATAGAATTTTTTGGGCCTTCAGCGTCAACGGCGCCCTTGACCCGACAACATATTTTAACCCCTAAAAATTTTCAATTTTTACTATGGCCACCATTTCTACGCTTAAGCCATCTTAAACCTTCAATTTTGTGCGGCTACGGCTTAATTTTGGGTGAATTTGAGGAGATTTAGAGGGTAAAAGACTTCAGATTTCATCTTCTCTAGGCAAGAGCTACACGTTAAACGAAAAAATTTTTATTTTCATCAAGGATTAATCTCACATTGCATGGATTTGAAAAGTTGGAAATTTTTTGAGAAATTTTTTATAAAATCTTTTGGTGATGAACTCTTATTTAGTGATTTGAAGTTTAAAATGTTTTACATTGTAATTTTTAAAATTTTAGAATTTATTCAGATTTTTTGAAGTTTTCTATATTTTTTGTGGCACCTAGAACGAGCGAAAGCAAAGTAGCATATGACGAGGAGAGATTTGTTAGCTTTAGAGTTAGTGCTCAATTTCATAGAATTTATGAAAATAAGAATGTAATTCAGGACCGAGGTTTTTAAAATCAGAGAGGAGAAGTTGAACGTATGATTATTGCTCGACAGTGGGAAAATTTTTGCTATTTTACTACTGATGAGATAGCTGGGATTGTAAGGGAATTTTGTGCCAACCTTCGTGAAGCTTTTGATGGTTATGTATTTGTTTGTGGAAAAAGGGTAGAATTTACTCAAAAGAAAATAAATGAGTTTTTTTCTGTAGAAGATGTGTATAGTTGCCAATATCATTCTTTTTCTGTTACAAATCAGGCTTTAGATGAAGTTATAACTTTTCTGACTAGTGTAAAAGGGGCTTAAAAAATAAAAAATGGTCTTAAAATTAACTTTCCCCTTTCTATGTTAAATGTAGTATCTAAAGCCTGACACTATTTTTTTTCTGGGAGGTTGATTCCAACGAATCATCATAGTGAAGTGCCCAAGAATAGAGCCATCCTGAACTACTGTCTTCAGCAAGTGATGGATATAAATGTAGGCTCTATCATTTATATGAACGTTTGATCTATTGCTCTGGGAGAGAACATTGGTGGATTGGCACACCCTGCTCTTATTTACACACTTTGTGAGCAGGCAAGAGTTGATTTCAGACTTAATGAGGACAGGATTGAGCCTCAGAGACATATTGGGCCTGCAAACATCAAGACATATGAATCTCGTGTTGACTGGAGATCTGGCAGTAAGGCTAGAGATATTCCTTCTACTTCTAGGGATAATCCTTCTACCTCTCATGGACTTACTTCTAGTGACCCCAGCAACAAAGAATTTTTGGATCAGATGATGATACAACAGGGAGATATTTTGAGGATGGATCATAGGATGTAGAATATAGAGGCCAGAAATGCTCACACTGATGATCTGATTCGCCAAAAATTTGACTATGATGATGCTTTAGTGAAATACCTGAGGGGTAACCATACAGTTGAATTCCCTATTCACCATACTTATACTCCATATCAACAGCAAAAGTTAGATGTCGATGATGAGGAAGATGATGAGTGGTGATCTATTTTGTTTATTCGTTTGTGTTTATACTGTGTGATTGTATTGTTTGTGTTGTGATGTTGTTTAGACTTTGTTGTTATGTTTTGTGAAACTGTAATGTGGAAAACGGTTTTTATTATTAGAATTTAGATTAGTTATGTTATTATTTTCAGTACTTTGTTCTATTTTGTAATTAGCTCTTTCTTAACAAATTTTATATGTATTATGTGCAATTTAATGTTTTTAGCCTTGTAGTTTTCATTTTAGCACCTGGAGTCTTTTCAAAATTTATGTTCAAAAATCAGATTATCCAACAGGTTTAAATTTTTTTTATGTATTTAATGTTTTCTTTTACCCTTCATTTTTAAAGCTTTTCATGTAAAAATCTTTTAAGAATTTAAGTTTGGGGGAGAGAAGAAGAAAAATCATTTTTAGAAAGAGAGAAAGAACTTAATTTTATATGTCCTCACTTAGATATATTTTCAAAATTTTAAATTTAATATGACCTTTGAAATTAGAGGTTAACTTTAGATAACTATATTTATGTTCCTAAATATATAGTAAATTTAAGTAAAATTTTTTAATAATAAAGGTTAATTCTAGGGGCTACGATATTTGGTAAAAGAGAATAAGACTATGTTTTTCTATTTTTAGTAAAAGAAATTTGTATTGTTGAAGTAATAAGAATCTTATAAGATTCATGTAAAAAGAAAATAATTAAACTTTATGAAATATTTAACTTAATATAAATTTGTTAAGTGAAGAAATGTAAAAATTTTTTAACTTTAAGAAGAAGATAGTGATGTTCAAAATCATTAAAGGCTATCCAGATATAGTAATCCTGACATATAAAAAAAGAGAGAAGAAAAGAGAGAAAGAAAAGAAAAAGGGCATTAAAAATGATACCAAAAAGGAAAGAAAAATGGGATTAAAAATGGTTTTGAGAAGAAAAGAAAAAGAAAAAGAAAAAAAAATATATATATGGTGAGAAGCTTGAGGAGATGCCTACTTAAAAATTGACTTCACTAACTTAAGGAAAAAAACTTGAACAAACTTTCTAAACTTTTTATTTGAATGTTAACTTAATTATTAATAAAGTTTATGAAGTTCTTTTGCTTATGAATTTGCTAAATGACTTTAATATAATAAATTGCAGTTTTTCTTGAAAGAAATGGAGGATCAGAAACCTTAGACTTAATTATTGAATATCTTTACACCTTTAGTATTATTTGGAGCTGTTTTGAATTTTTCTTAAGTTATACTATTATATTTGGAAACCTAAAATATGAAAGTTAAAAAGTTAAGATCTTTATCATAAGTCATATTTTTTTACGTAGTAAAGGAGTTACTTGAGGACAAGTAACATGTAAGTTTGGGGGATTTTGATACACCAAAAATATATAATATTTTTAAGACCCATATTTTATACCTATTTTTGGTGATATTTCACTTTAATGGAAGGTATTTTGATGTTTTCTTGCAGGTTGTTGATCACCTTATTTTATACATATTTAGGATGATATTAAACTTTAATGGAAGGTATTTTGCTGTTTTCTTGCAGGTTGTTGATTTTTAGGGCTTAAAGTAAAAAGAAAGCAAAAAGGATGAAATTTGAAATCAAAATGACGTTTTTGAAGAAATGCTCAGCGTCGGCAATGCTGAGGACAACGCCACGCGGAGATTTTTTACTCAGCGATGACAGCGCCAGACCAGCGCCGACAACGCCAAAGGTGGTACAGACCCCATTTCTAGAAGGTTCGATGTATTTGGATGACTTTTTGAAGAGTTTTTAGAGGCGCCTCTTGGAGAACCGACCTTGGGCTCTATTTGGGGCTAAATTTCATCAGAAAATGGGCTCCTCTACATTTTTTCACTCCTCTACTTTCACTTTTTCACACCACATCATTCCATTCCACATCCATATTAGAGTCAATTAGTGATTTTGTTTTCATATTTTAGAGTTTTTTGGTGTGACATTTAGTGTGAAACTTTCTGTAAGAGTGTTGGAGAAGGAGAAAAGTGAGAGATATCCTCTTTTTACATTTCTAAGGAAAGGCTACAAAGGATTTACTTTGAGAAAGAGTTTTCAAATAAGTATTGTTTTTTATTAGTGTTGTATGAACTTTCTTTTATATATGAAATTTGTGTTTTATTATTTCTTTCACATGAAGTCTGAGTAGTTCCCTCTATCTTTCTCCCTACTCTGTGATATAGTGAAATGAAGAGATAATATGAATGTGCCAACATTAAATTTTAAAATAAATTGTGATCATTGTATAACTCCAAACTTAATTTACTTTTCGATCTGACCAATTGGATTGTTAAAATGTGTTGTGAAACATATGATTCGGGAAATGGAGTGCGAGTTCTACAACAAAGTAAGGATCATATTTGATTCCATAAATGCAAACATCGTTTATGGAGTTATGTGCAAATAAATAGGGAAATATTCTTTGTTGGGTGTAGAATTTGATAACCTTTAGGTGACAGACTAAAATCTTCAATTCATTCTTGCTATTTAAAAACTGAAGCGAGAGATAGCCTTCAGGTGAAGGGAAGTGGGAGCTCTGAAGTGGGAGCCAGTATCCTCCTAGCCTAGCCACGGATTTAGGGCTAAACACTGAGATTAGCTAATGGTTTTCTATGCATTGTATAATGGTAGAGAATTAAAATTGCTCATATTTAACATAATACATATTATGAACATTTATCTCATCTCATTTTACCATAGCCTAATTATACTGGGAAGGATGCTTTTTCACATAAGAATCTCCGTTACATAAACATTGTTAACAGATTAGTATTTACTGTTTTAAATTTTGCATATTTGATTTGATAATAGCTTAGAAATTTAATTTTGATTACATCTCAACAATTGAAATTAGTGACAGTGATTTCAATTGGCTTTTTGTGAATTTTCTAGCAAATTTGTCATTTCCAATTTAAACATTCTCCGTAGGATTGATATTTGGGGATTAAATAGAAAGTCCATTATTACTTGATAACGATATGTATACTTGCGTAGAATCTGAATATTAATTGATTATATTTAGTTAAATTTTACAAAGTCTATCGCAACAAAAAATTTTGATCATGTTCAATTAATTAGCAAGGACTATTTAGCAAACACTCTTGAATAATCTTCCTCAGTATATAATTTAGTTAACAAATGCCTGCCATCCAGTAAACCAAACCTCCAAGGGCCATTTAACTTTAGTTCATCAAAATATTTCCTTACATAATCCATCTTAGGATGTCCATACTAAAATTTTCCTATTAGAGTAAATTTGATTAATTCATTAAGAGATTGAATTTCTTTTGTGGAAAAAAGGATGGAAAGTTCCCCATCCTTCAGCCTCATGGGCTTAACATAAGGACAAACCTCCTTCCCTGCAGCAGCATCATGAAGGGTTTGTGGAAACACCAAGTGCTCAAATGACTTAAGAACTTCAATTTCACCTCCAACTACATTAAAAAATGTAACCTTTTTCCATTAAGCATTGGTTTCAACATCAATAAGTCAATCCATTGATATAATAACCAATGCAACAACAAATAAGAAAGAAGATTTCAGCCCAAAGAACAACAAACACCACTAACAAACCAGCTTGTGACAAGCAAAAAACCAGCGAGAAAAATTCAAATAAACAAATCACCAAGCTTAGCAAGTAATGGAACAGTAGCCAAGATTCTAACCAGCTTGTTCACTAACAAACCAGCTATTGATAAATAGAAAACCAATAAAATAAATTCAAATTACAATCCACCAAGCATAGTAAGCAATGGAACAGTAATAAAGTCCACCATGCTTAGCAAGCAATCAATGGAATATATATACATATACATATTAAGAAAAGTCAAACTTTCATTAATAAGTGCTCAAGCTACAACTCTTAGATGGGGAGCATGTAATATGTCCTTTGAAAGCAAAGAAAATAAGTGGAGATGATGGAGAGTAAGAAAAAAAAACAATTATGAGAACTAAGCCCAGACCTAGCAAGCCAATTTGCAAATTAGTTCCCTTCCTTGTAGATAATGGAGAAATGAACACTTATGTTAGATTTCATGAATTGAATCTTGCTCACCCATTGTGAATGGTTTCAGAAGGAATACCTCCCTTCCTCTAAAATTTGCAGTAGGACTTGTGAATCCCCTTCAACTAATAAATGTTTCCACTAATTCATCTTGACAAGGGTAACATCAAAAAAAATAGCAATTAGCTCAGTTTCAGGTGCATCAGATGCATAAACAAGAGCTTGAAAAAAATAAAGACAGTGTCCAGCATGGTCCTTGAAAACCCCTCCCACACCAGCACCTAACTTAGAGAAATTTCCATTCGTATTAACTTTGATGAATGGGCAATCAGGAGGATTCCAATAAACTATAATTACCAGGGGATTAGGCGTTCTTTCAAGGGGGGAGGAGAACAGATGTTTGGAAAATGTTGGTAATGTATTAACTTATATAGAAAGGAGATGCTCTTTCTAGTCACCTGGGCTACAGTGAGGGTTTGACACTCAAATTTGGCCTTGCTCCTAGCCATCCACCATGAAGGGGATGATACCAACCTTAGCAGACTTCCAGCTGTACCAGCATAAGTAGAGATAAGACCATTCCAAATGAATGGTATTCAAAAGTAGAAGATTAGAAAAAGCATACCAGACCTTTTAAGAAAACCTACACCCAAGAAAAAAATGAGGAATAGACTCCTCTTCTTGAACACATATATAACAATTAGAAGGACCCCTTAAGCCTTTGATCTTGAGGATATCATCAGTAATAAGCAACCTATGGAGAGTTCTCCAACTAAAAAATGACATGAAGGGCAAGAAGCCTTTCTGCCAAATGAGATCTTTGCAAGGCACCTGGTCCCAATTATAAAGCTTGTGAATAATAGATTTAGTTAAACTCTGGTGTATACAACTCTTCCATGCCAGCCTGTCAGCTTTAGTTCTATCAAAATGGATTTTATTTATTTGCATACCTGAAGTTTCTTCTAGAATGTTTTGAAGGATTGACAAGGACTAGGAATCCCCATTCCAACTGTCGGCCACTTTTTAATGAGGATTAGTATTATCATAAAAAGGCTGCAACATCTCTCTAGGACACAAGGAGTCCAGCAAAAAATGAATCTTTCTGTTACCTATATCCCAAAAGAATAACTCCTCAGCCTGTTGTCTGATTCTGAGCATGCTGACCCATAACTTGGAATCCCCAAGCTTCCTGACAACAATATTGGGATGACTATCCTTACAAACTTACCCATCATGAATTTTTCATAAAGTGAATTTTGTTCTCTAAATTTGATCCATAGTTTTCATAGGTTGAAATAGAGAAGATGTTGAAGCCCTTTGAAACCAATGCCACTTGCCAATGTAGGTTTAGCAGCCTTTTCTCAGTAAGGCCAATACAACTTTTGCCTTTGACCAGCCTAAAGAAACCTATTAAAAGACTTTTCCAATTAAATTTGAGTGCTTTTCTTCATAATAACAATCTGGAGAATATGGGAGGGAAAGTAGTGAGAATGCTCTTAAGCAAAGTAATTCAATTCGAATTAGATAAAAAAGAATGAGTCCAGCTGGAAAGTAAAGCATAAATTTTCCCCATTACTTCCTCAAACTCAATTTTCTTGGATCTGCCTTTTAGGAGCTAAACTCAAAGATATTTAATTGGTAATTGGGTGCCAGTGAAACAAGTGTAATCAAGAATCCATTGTTTATGAATGGGGGAGGTACTCTGATTAAAATATACATTGCACTTTTCTAGGTTGATTTTCATACCAGAATGCATTTGAAAAAGCTAAAAGCATTTGTGGTCTCTTTTCACTGCATTCTTATTAGCACTTGAAAAAACCATAATGTCATTTGCATAAACAAGATTTGAGACAGGTAACTTAGATTTGTGGTGGTACCTGGAGTAGCAATGGGGGAGAATAATTTTGTTGAGAATTCTGGACAAATATTCTAAGGACAATATGAAAACTATGGAGGATAAGGGATCCCATTGTTTTAATCCCCTTGTGATGTAAAAGATTCCCAAGCTTGTTCATTAAGAAGGACAGAACGAGAGTTGTACTTAAGCCACCTGTGTATCATATTGCAATAGTTAGAAGGAAAGCCTCTAGCAAAGAAAGTATCAAGTATGAAATCCCTATAGATATTATCATAAGCCTTCTTGAGATCAAGTTTTTAATTTAAATTGCCACCCCTACAAGGTTTATCCAAATCAAAGAGGTGCTCTTGAGAAAAATACACATTATCAGTAATAAATCTACCCTTAACAAAGGTAGTCTGATTGCACAGATAAGACTATTAAGGTGAGGTTGGAGTTTACCTACTATGATCTTACTGATGTGTTTACTGATAACTGATCTGAAACTGGTGGGCCTATAATTATTTCAATTCTTCTGATCAGAAGATTTAAGGATCAACAAAATACTAGAGGCATTGAAATAATTTGGAATGTGAGAGCCTTGAAAGAAACTTTGTATAACAACAAACACTTCTCCTTTAATGATATCCCAGGTTTTTTTTGTAAAAAATATATGTAAATCCATCAAGCACGGTTTGGAACTATCAATTGATTGAAGAGCTTGCCAAACTTCAATTTTAGTAGGGGGTGAGCAAGTATGCGATTAGAGTTGTAGGAGCTCTCTTCAGTGAAGTAGGTACTGTCTATAGGCAACCATTCAATAAAAGGTTGTGTTAAAATCTATTAGAAATGAGAGGCTGTATCTTGAGCAATAGCTGTATTTTCAGTGAGCCAGATCCCTTCAAAATTTGGGATGTTATGAATGGTATTACATTTCCTTCTATACTTTATACATGCATGATAGAACTTAGTGGTCCTATCCCCTTCCTTAAAAGGACTGATAGAAGCTTTTTTTAAGGAACTTCTCTTGTCTTCCAATAGCAGTGAGTAATATCTCCTGCTTCTCCTGTCTTTCAATAGCAGTGAGTAATATCTCCTGAGCAGCTAACAGGAAGCTCTCCTCCCAAACATCAGCCAACACAGCCTTCTCCAACTTTAGCACTTCCTTTTCAGCAGAATCCAAAATAATGAAAACATCACCAAAGGAGACCCAACCCCAAGCTCTCAAGACTTTGCTAATCTTTAACTTAAGAAATCTAAGTTTGGACTATAGATCCAAAAGTTGAAGGGGTAGTAATGGAAATTAAAACCAAAAGGCAGACATAATTTGAAGGAAAGTAGGGTGGTCAAATCACATATTGAGGTATCTAAACGAAGGAGAAGAACTGGGAGGAGAAGGGGCAGTAATGGAAATTAAAAGGGACCTGTGGTCTGAACCAACAAGGCTCAGGCGAGTAACAAAGGTGTGGAGGAAATGAGGACACCAAGGATCATTCACCAAAATCCTGGCAAGTCTCTCTCAGATAGCCTTTCTTTTCCAAGTGAACTCAGAACCAATGAAGCCAATATCAAACAAAATAGCCTGATAAATGTTGTCACTAACGAGAGTAATTTTGGCTAAATTAAGGGCTCTTAAACTAGTCTTTTCTGTAGAGGTTGCAATGGAATTAAAATCAACTCCCACTGGCCAGCAAGAACACATAGTAACACTGATATTATGCAAACACGACTGTTGACCTCATTTTTGGTTGAGGTTTAGTTTTTCCTCTTTAGTAGCGTAGGGTCTAGCCATAGGACTTTTCCTGTTGACTATTCCTAGAAAACTAGACATGGAACCCTCACCATTAGATATTCTACCCTCTTCTCCACTCAGTTTGAAGTTCCACATGTTGGTCTCAACCTCTAAGTACTTAGTAGGTGGGGTCACAATAGGGGAAACTCAAGATGAGTCACCCTTAGAATTGCTAGACCTTATGGTTGATCATGGGTGTTGGTCTAGAGCTAAGGCACTCACTACACTTATCTGCACCCACAATCACTCAAAACCCTAAACTCAATTTCTAGCCTAGATCCCTTGATCTTTTGGGATACTCATGTAGATGGTCCCCTAAACCTACTAGCCCTAGGGTTATGGTTTAGCTAAGACCACTATGTAGAGGACCCAAAATAGGGTTTCCTTTGGTTCATGGCTTATTGGTGATGATTGGTACCTCAACTCTACCAAAATACTCATCTTGG
>JXCR01136871.1:0-14793 GCA_002079205.1 Phalaenopsis hybrid cultivar
GAGCCTCTAGCACCGACAGTGCCAGAATGGACACAAACAGTGTCAGTGTCGGTGGAAGCCCTGTTTCTAGAGGATTCGATGAATTTGAATACTTTTTGAAGAGTTTTTGGATGCACCTATTGCAGAACCGACCTGTTTACCTCACTTTTGGTTAAGGTTTAGTTTTTCCTCTTTAGTAGCCTAGGGTCTAGCCATAGAACTTTTCTGTTGACTATTCCTAGAAAACTAGAAAAGGAACCCTCATTATTAGAAATTCTAAAATCCCCTTTACTCAACTTGAAGCTCTACATATTAGTCCTAACCTCTAACACTTAGTATGTGGGGTAATTATGGGGGAGCTCAAGGAGAGTTCCCATCGGACTATTTGACCTTAGGGTTAACCTTGGGTGCTGGTATAGGGCTAAGGCACTCACTTTGACTCACTACACTCACTCTCACTCACAATCCCTCACTACACTCACACATTTTTATACTTCTTTTTGAGATATTGAACTTTAATGAAAGGAATTAGTGTGTTTTTCTTGTAGGTACAATCAAATTGATGGAAAATGCTAAAAGGAGTGAAAAAGGGTCAAACTTGAAGAAAAAATGTAGAAAGGTTGATGCACCAAAAATATATGCATTTTTAGACCATATTTTATACTCTTCTTTGATGATATTGTATATTCATGGAAAGTATTTTCTAAGTTTTATTGCAGGTTATTGATTTTCAAGACTTGGAGCAAAAAGGAAGCAAAAAAGATTGAATTTGGAGCAAAAATGGAGAAGTTCAAACTCTGTTCAGCGCCGACGATGCCATTTGAAAGAAACTTGGGATTTAATTATGGGCCTCTAGCACTGACGGTGCCAGAATGGACACAAACAATGCTAATATCGGTGGAAGCCATGTTTCCAGAGGATTCGATGAACTTGGATGCTTTTTGAAGAGTTGTTGGATGCACCTATTGCAGAACTAACCTGTTGACCTCACTTTTGTAGTTTTTCCTCTTTAGTAGCCTAGGGTCTAGCCAGAGGAAATTCCTGTTGACTATTCCTAAAAAACTAGAANCCATATCCTTTCATAAAATAACCTTCCAAAGTGTGTAGATGCATTCAATCACTCCAAGGGGTGTTTAGAACAAGTGTGCCTTTAAAAATTAACCCAAAATACATCCTTAACAGCCTTAATCCACCAAAAGTCATCTCTGGCACATCAAGCACTAGTTTTGGCAAGTCATGCACCAGTTCTCTGAATTTTAGCGCATCATGCACCACCCTACAACAACTCCACCATTTTTCTCCAATTGGCTTCATTTCAGCTCCATTTTGCCCCATTTCAGTTGTGTTTTTCACCTAACAGATAAACCTACAAATTAAATATGAAAATAACTTTTCTTTAAAGTGTAATTTCATTCAAACACATGTGAGAAATGTAAAGTAGATTAAGCAAAGAAAGACATATCGAAATGTGCAAAGTCAGAATTTTCTTTCTTGCTTGTTCTTACTCTAAATTGCACCATATTTGCTTTATTTTTTCCAAAGTTCCATTTCTTGTTCCTGAAACCAAAAAAATGCAAAATACCTTCCTTTAAAGTGTAATATCATTAAAAATCATTGAAATTGGGCATAAAAAATATATGAAAAAGTAGGAAATTTTTAGGAGTGCCACCCATTAAAATATATTTTCTTATTTATGTGCACTCAATCCCGTGGACTACATTCTCACCCATGAAATTGAATGTGACTATCACTATGTTGTAGAAAGCATAGCCCTTTTGGATCTTATGTTTCTCAATTACTTTTAACATTTTAGTTGGCCAGATCAAAAAGTAAATGAAGAACAGAGTTTGAATCATCACAATTTATTCACATTTAAAACCTTACATAACAAAATTAATTATACAGTAAACCATATCTTATTATAGGGAAAAAATAAAGAAGACTACTCATAATTCATGAGAAGGATACAACAAAAGCTGAATTTTATATATAAAAACAAATTTACAAAATAAAGAAAGGAAAGAACACAACTTATCCCACACTCCTTCAAAAGAAATTCCCTTGAAGTTCCATTTTATCACTTTCTCTCTATACAATCACACTCAATTCTCTCTTAGAAATATAATAAAGAAGAAATCTCTCACTATCCCTCTCCTCTTACAACAATAAAAGAAAATCCTCTTCAAAACATCTTACTTCACATGCCACACTCTCCTCAACATCCCCCTAAAGACCTCTCTCTTGCACCACTCGCCCACACACTAGACTCCTCTTTTTGATTGGGGTGTCAATCAAAGGAATAAAAATTCCCTCTTTTTTCCCAATAGGCACACCTCTTCGTGTCAAGGGACAAATTCTTTTATCCAAGAGACATATCTCTTCATTCAAGAGCCTTTCCACAGTATTTATATGCATTGAAACACTCCATGGAGTGTTTGAATTGCTTGGATCCTTCTAGAACTACTAAAAAATAGTTAATAATAACTACAATTTGTCTAAATTCATCTCTGGTGCCCCTGACGCCTCTTGCGCCAGGATGCTAGAAAACTACATTTTGACTACAAATTTCTTCTTTTTTGCTCCTTTTTGCTCCAAATGCCTAAAATAAATATATCTACAACAAAACATGAAAATAATCTTTTTTTAAGTGCAATATCACCAAATTTAAGCATAAAAAATCTACATAAAATTTCACATTCTTTTGGTGTATCAGTATTACACAAGAATACGTACCATTTAAAGTAATATAGAGCTCTAATGGAGTCTTAAGTATTAATCTCACAGAGATAGGTAAAACTCTTATAGGTTGGCTTTAGTAAAATCCTCTTTAAACTACAATTAACTTATTTAGGAAATGATAAAAACTTTTTGTGTATTAAGTAATCCTACAGAATTTAAAAGTAATGCTAAGTTTGTTAAGCAATTGCAGAATACAAATGCAAGGCAATCTATAATTTCTAAAATGTGAAGTTACCACTAAGAAATTCTAAACTGAAGATGTATAGAAGAGGTCAAATTATATAAGAAATCCTTTCCTTGTAATGATTTTATAATCAGTATAGGAATCTAACAAATTTAAATATAATTAATAAAGTATGCCAAATATGAGCATGTCTTACCCTCTCTTAAGTGCGCAGAAAACATTGGCTAATTAATCCACCTAAAATATATAGTGTTTTCATACACATTTTGATACTTCCTTTTAAGATATTGAACTTTAATGAAAGGAATTTGTGTGTTTTTCTTGTAGGTACAATCAAATTGATGGAAAATGCTAAAAGGAGTGAAAAAGGGTCAAACTTGGAGTAAAAATGTAGAAAGGCTGATGCACCAAAAATATATGCATTTTTAGACCATATTTTATACTCTTCTTTGATGATATTGTATATTAATGGAATGTATTTTCTATGTTTTATTGCAAGTTATTGATTTTCAGGACTTGGAGAAAAAAGGAAGCAAAAAGGATTGAATTTGGAGCAAAAATGGAGAAGTTCAAACTTTGTTCAGCGCCAACGACGCCATTTGAAAGAAACTTGGGATTTAATTACGAGCCTCTAGCACCGACAGTGCCAGAATGGACACAAACAGTGTCAGTGTCGGTGGAAGCCCTGTTTCTAGAGGATTCGATGAATTTGAATACTTTTTGAAGAGTTTTTGGATGCACCTATTGCAGAACCGACCTGTTTACCTCACTTTTGGTTAAGGTTTAGTTTTTCCTCTTTAGTAGCCTAGGGTCTAGCCATAGAACTTTTCTGTTGACTATTCCTAGAAAACTAGAAAAGGAACCCTCATTATTAGAAATTCTAAAATCCCCTTTACTCAACTTGAAGCTCTACATATTAGTCCTAACCTCTAACACTTAGTATGTGGGGTAATTATGGGGGAGCTCAAGGAGAGTTCCCATCGGACTATTTGACCTTAGGGTTAACCTTGGGTGCTGGTATAGGGCTAAGGCACTCACTTTGACTCACTACACTCACTCTCACTCACAATCCCTCACTACACTCACACATTTTTATACTTCTTTTTGAGATATTGAACTTTAATGAAAGGAATTAGTGTGTTTTTCTTGTAGGTACAATCAAATTGATGGAAAATGCTAAAAGGAGTGAAAAAGGGTCAAACTTGAAGAAAAAATGTAGAAAGGTTGATGCACCAAAAATATATGCATTTTTAGACCATATTTTATACTCTTCTTTGATGATATTGTATATTCATGGAAAGTATTTTCTAAGTTTTATTGCAGGTTATTGATTTTCAAGACTTGGAGCAAAAAGGAAGCAAAAAAGATTGAATTTGGAGCAAAAATGGAGAAGTTCAAACTCTGTTCAGCGCCGACGATGCCATTTGAAAGAAACTTGGGATTTAATTATGGGCCTCTAGCACTGACGGTGCCAGAATGGACACAAACAATGCTAATATCGGTGGAAGCCATGTTTCCAGAGGATTCGATGAACTTGGATGCTTTTTGAAGAGTTGTTGGATGCACCTATTGCAGAACTAACCTGTTGACCTCACTTTTGTAGTTTTTCCTCTTTAGTAGCCTAGGGTCTAGCCAGAGGAAATTCCTGTTGACTATTCCTAAAAAACTAGAAAAGGAACCCTCACCATTAGAAATTTTAAAGTCCCCTTTACACAACTTGAGTCCTAACCTCTAACACTTAGTAGATGGGGTAATTGTGGGGGATCTTAAAGAGAGTTCCCATAGGACTATTTTACCTTAAGGTTAACCTTGGGTGCTGGTATAGGGCTAAGGCACTCACTTTGACTCACTAAACTCACTCTCACTCACAATCCCTCACAACCCTAAACCCAATATTTGTTGACTTTGATACCTTGATCTTTTGGGAGACTCATGTAGATGGTCCCCTAAACCCACTAGGCCTAGGCTAAGGTTTAGCTAAGACCAGTACATAGAGGACCCAAAGGGGGATTCCATTGGTCCATCGCTCATATAGGGTCGTTGGCACAACAATTCTACCAAAAATATCCAACTTGACATTTTGCCCAAAAATTCCCAAATTACCAAGATATCCTTGGAGCCCTAAATTTGGCCAAATTTACCACATTTCCCAAATCCACCCAAAATACCCAAATTTGTCCAAAAATCATTTCAAAAATTTTTAAAATACCTAAGGTACCCAAAACTACCGAAACCTTTCAAATTTACCAAAATATCCCCAAAATGACCAAAATTACAAAAATACCTTTGGCACTCCAAACTTTCCCAAAACCTCCAAAATCACTCCAAATGTCTCCAGAACCAATTTGGATCCTTCAATTAAACCCAATTTGGCCAATTTTACCATTTTGACCAAAACCCCCCAAATTATCTTTAAAGGCCCAATTTCCCAAAAATCACCTTAAATGTCCATCAAGTTGACCCAAATTTCCCTCAATTTCAATTCTAAACTCAAATTCACCATTCAAATGACCAATATAAACCAAATCCAAGCTTAATTGGCCCATTCATTTAGCCTAATTTTGATCTAAGTCAAACCGCCAGTTTTAGCCCTATGACTTAATCCCACTAAATTGAACCCGATAGCCTATTCAATTTGCCCCAATTTGAATCCTAAAATCTTCAGAACAGTCCTACACATCAAACTTTTCCTTTAATTGGGCTTGGTAAAGCCTCAATTGCATTCAATTTTAAGCTATGTCCAAAATTTCCCAAATTTCCCTCAAATTGGCTATGTCCCCAAATTCCACCAACTTGATTGCCCTAACCAAAAAATTGACACCCAATTTATGTTGAAAACTCTTCATGACTTTTTTATAGACCATTCTCAACAATTAATTTGTACTTAGCCTAGCATTGGCCCAACTTAGACCCAAGTTTAGCTCAACATGCCCAAATTAACCAAAATTCAAAAATCCTTCAAATTGAACCCCCAATTTGACTCAAAATCATTTCAATCCTTCACCAAAAATCTTCATTACAATAATCTAGACAATGTTGATCAATTAATTGGGATCGAAGTCATGAATAGCCTAACCCAAACCAAACTTTTGGCCATTTAGACCCACATTGAACCCATGCATCAAAATTGACCTTGCCATGTCAAATTGACAAAGGCAAGACATCTACAGCAAATTTTTAGACCCTACTGACCAAGCTAGACTCACTTAAACCACCCTAGAAGATCCATGGCCTAAAGGTACCATAAATCAAGGGATTTCTTTCCTAAATTGCTTAAGCCAAAGAGATCTTTGCCGAAATCCTTCACCAGCACAATTTAATGGTTGTGACAGATTTTGTTGGCACACCTGACCTTCTAGCCACCTCCCCTGGCCCTACCGGCCAACCTAGTCACCGGAGCACCTCAAAAACAAGAGCCACCATCCCTAAATCAAACCTAATCTCGTTCCTAGTGGCCATCTCACCTTGATTAAGCTTTAGAGCCTGTTAGCCCACAACCTTAGCAAACATTTGCACTCCAGGCCAAGCCCTGAGCTCCACTCTCCGACCATAGCTATAAAATGGCCTCTTCACGGCCAAAGGAAGGGTGCTAAAATTTTCTCAAGGAGACCCTTCCAAATTGCTGTCATAGCCTCTTTAACACCTCCTCAGTGCAACCCAACCACCTCCTTCCCTTCATTTCCCACACTAGAGCTCAATTTTTTAGCTCAAATTCTTCTCTGAGACATGACATTCTCCACTACACCTCCATAGTGCACCAAATCTCAATTAAACATACCCACACCTTCGCCACAGTAAAAGGAGAAGCCCCATCAAATCCCTCTCACAAAGAGCCTCCACACTATACTTTGATCAACACCCAAATTTGGTCTTGATCAAATTTTGGTCTAGACCTTTCACCACAACTAGAGGCTCAATCCCTAGCCTCCTTGGACCTCCATGAACTTGTCGAGCACCCTTGATTGAAGCTTCCCTTCTAGGAGCAAAGGTATTGAACTTCCCCACTTCCCAAGCCTATTTTGATTCTCCGTGTGAATAGAGTTAGTTTAATGGCATGTTTACCTTATGATTATGTTTATCTCACCTAAACAAGTTTATAAGAGCAAACCCGAGATCATTTGGTTTAGAAATGAGGAAGATCTTAAGGTTTTAGGGTTGAGGATCACGGGTTTTGGCTATCGGGAACGATGATAGGGAGCCGTTGGAGGGCGCATGTATCAAACGAATGGCTGAGATGAAGCCGGACAGCTCTCGATACATAAAGCGTGGGTCGAGTTAGCGGCTACGTGGATGGTGGCGTCCAACTAGAGTGTGCCACGCAGAGCTTCAGAGACGTCGTAGGTTGACATGGTGCCACGTGTTTGAATAGAAAAATAGAGATTTTTATATTTATTTAAATGCCCATAACTTTGAAAAATCATATCTTTGCATAGAAAAATCACAAAAATAAAAGAAAAATACTCTAGTGCTTAGTGAACAGAGGAGAACAATGTGAAAATGGTTTGAAGTTTATTTGATGCATATTTTATTTTTAATTAATTAAATACCGTTTTAAGAATTTTGATTCTTCAGGCATTCAAGTATTTCTCCAAGTCTTGATATTTTGGCATGTTGTTGCCTTTGTCAAGTGGAATATTCTCTAATTTATCCAAAGTCAGAGGAGACCCCTAAACAGAGATCCATATTTTTTAAGTTTATGTCCATCATTTGCATAAAATAATCATGTTAATTAGCATGTTACTTAGAAAAAATCCAAAAAAAAAATTTTGGTAGATTCATTGTGACCAGAGAACCCTAGGAAAAATTTTTCATGAGACAAGTCATTAAGAACACACCTAATTTTCATAAAAACCTAAGATAGAAAGAAAATTAATTTGGGGAAAATAAACATCTAAATTACTTGATTTTGATTTTCCACTATAATTTAAAGTTCGGAGGACTCCCCATAAAAATTTCAAAATATTTGGAGTTCATTTAGCAACCTAATCTGATTTTCTAAGGTAAATAACATTTTTGGCACTAAAATGATTTTTAACCATCAAAATATAACTTAAAAAAATATTAAATTAGTTTTGGTAGTTCTCTGTGATTATAAGGATTTTTCAAAAAAAAAATTGTAATTAAAATAAAATTTTTATTTTTTTAAGCATATCTTGAATATTTAAATGATAAAAAATAATAGAAGTCATAAAATTAATAAAATTTATGAAAATGTTTTAAATTTTTTCTTAAGCACTTAGAAATAATTGGAATATTTTTCCTAATTCTCTAAGTAAAAAAATTGAATTTTAAAACCATAAAATATAATTTTCAAAGGCTAAAAAAGGATTCTTTTTAAATTTTTCATCTAAATAATTCTAATAAGTCAAAGAAAATCATAAAAATGTGGAAATTTTTTTATTTGGGTACTTTGACCTCAAAGACATTTAATAAAAATGAAAAATCTTAATTTTCCACATTTAAAATATTTTATAATTAATTAATACTCCATAATTAAAATAATTCAAACAATTTAAATAAAATTTAAAAAAATCATGAAATTTGGTCGAAGTCGTTTTCTGGTTTAGGTCTACCTCAAGTAAAAATTTCAAGTGATTAGGCTTTTCCTTGGTCAAATTATTGAATTTTCTTTGAAAAATCCTATTTTTGCATGTAAATAATCATGTAAATTAAATTAAATTTTGAAAAATCACACTTTCACCTCTGATGTCTTAATTGACTCATGCGTGAGGTAGGATAAAAATCCCAATGTCATTTTATTAAATTTGATGATATATGAAGTGATAGAGCCTTAGGGGTAAAAGTGCAATTTTGAAAATCTAACCCGAATTAACATTTAGGCTTAATTGAAGAGAGTAAGATAGGTAAACTTTGATCCCAATTAACATGTTCAGATGATTGAAACATAAGGGATTAATTGGTAGAAACCAATTTCACTTTTCTTAATTAAAGGATAAATTTATAATTTCCTAAATCATTAAAATTTGGAGATCTATTAAATTAAATGATCTTAGACTTGGGGTATAATTTTGGATGTTAATAACTCACTAATTTAATACCTCTATCTAGTGTTCAAATGACATTCAAACCTTTTAATGATGAATCACTTTCACTTAAAATTCAATTTCTTTCAAAAATTACTAATATCTCCACCAAGTTTCTAAGGGCTTAGTAGTGACCTAGGCTAAATCAAATTTGGTCAAATGGGGATTAGAAAAGTGAATGTAACTAGAAAGTGAACACCTTTAAAACACTACAAGCCCAAGTTAAAGCTGAAATTGGCTAAGTGTCATAATAGCATTAACTTGCCCCTTTTAAAGGTCTTCACCCACATAATTCTCAAATTAAATGACAAATGATAATTACCCTACTCTTAGAGATAATTAAAACATCGATGTTCATTGAACACTAGAGGTATTTATAGGATAAATTATTAAGCAACTAATAAGTTTAAATGGTCCCCTAAACCCACTAGCCCTAGGCTAGGTTTTAGCTACGACCAGTACATAGAGGACCCAAATGGGGATTCCATTGGTCCATGATTAATATAGGGTGGCTGATACCCCAATTCTACCAAAAATATCCAACATGGTTTTTTGCCCAAAAATCCCCCAAATTACCTAGATACCCTTGGAGCCCTAAATTTGGCCAAAATTTCCCAAATTCCCAAATTCACCCAAAAAACCCAAATTTGTCCAAAAATCATGTCAAACCTTTTCAAATTACGCAAGCTACCAAAAACTACACAAAAATTCAAAATTTACCAAAATATCCCAAAAATGGCCAAAATTACAAAAATACCCTTGGCACTCAAAACCTCCAAAATCACTCCAATTGTCTCCAAAACCAATTTGGACCCTTCAATTGAACCCACTTTGGCCAATTTGACTATTTTTACCAAAACCCCCAAATTGCCTTTAAAGGCCCAATTTCCCCAAATTCACCTTAAATGTCCATCAATTTGGTCCAAATTTCCCTCATTTTCAATTCTAAACTAAAATTCACTTTTAAAATGACCAATATAAATCAAATCAAAGCTTATGTGTCCCATTCTTTGAGGCCAATTTTGATCTAAGTCAAACACCCAATTTTGGCCCTACGACTTAATCCCACCAAATTGAACTCCATAACCTACTCATTTTGACCCATTTTGAATCTTAAACTCTTCATAAAAATCCTACATGTCAAACTTGACCATCATTTGGGCTTGGTGAAGCCTAAATTGCATTCAATTTTAACCCAAGTCCAAAATTTCACAAATTTCCCCTAAATTGGCTGTCCCAAAATTCCACCAAATTGATTTCCCTAACCTCAATATTGACACCCAATTTTGGTTGAAAACTCTTCATGATATTTTTATATACCATTCTCAACAATCAATTTGGACATAGCCCAACCTTAGCCCAACCTAGACCCAAGTTTAGCCTAACATGTCCAAATTGACCAAAATTCTAAAATCCTTCAAATTGAACCCCCAATTGGACTCAAAATCATTTCAATCCTTCACCAAAAATCTTCATTACAATCATCTATACAATGTTGATTAATTAATTAGGCTCAAAATCATGGCTATCCTGACCCAAAGCCAGCTTTTGGTCATTTAGACCCACATTGAACCCATGCACCAAAATTGACCTTGCCATGTCAAATTGACCAATGCAAGACTTCTACAGCTAATTCTTGGACCGTAGTGACCAAGCTAGACTCACTTAACCCTCCCTAGATGAGCCATGCACCAAAGGTCCTCTAAATCAACAGATTTCTTTCCTAAATTGCTTAAGCCAAAAAAATCATTGTGAAAACCCATCACCAGCCCAAATTAATGGTTGTGACAGACTCTTTTGGCTCACCTGACCTGCTAGCCACCTCCCTTAGCCATACCGACTGGCCTAGTCACTGGAGCACCTAAAAATTAAGGGCCACCATCCCTAAATCAAACCCAATCTCAACCCTAAGGGCCAACTCACCTTGATTAAGCTTTAAAGCCTCTTAGTCCACAACCTTAGCAGAGTTTTGCACCCAAGGCCAAGCCCTGAGCTCCACTCTCCCGCCATGGCTATAAAATGGCCTCTTCATGGACAAAGGAAGGGTACTGAAATTTTCTCAAGAATACCCTTCCAAATTGCTCCCATAGCCTCTTTGAGACCTCTTTAGTGCAACCCAACCACCTCCTTGCCCGCATTTCCCTCGCTAGAGCTCAATGTTTGAGCTCAAATCCTTGCTAGAGACAGGACATGCTCCACCACGCCTCCACAGTGCACCAAATCTCAATTAAACTCACCTACAACTTCACCATAGTGAAAGGAGAAGAAGCCCCATCAAAGCCCCCTCACAGAGAGCTTCCACACTAGACTTTGATCAACACCCAAATTCGGCCTTGATCAAATTTAGGTCTATACCTTTCACCACGACTAAAAACCCATTCCCTAGCCTCCTTGGACCTCCACAAATATGCTAAGAACCTCTGATTGAAGCTTCCCTTCTCAGTGCAAAGGTATTGAACTTCCCCTATTCCCAAGCCTATTTTGATTCTCCATGTGATTAGGGTTAGTTTAATGTCATGCTTATCATATGAATATGTTTTTCTCACTTAGACGGGTCTATAGGATCAAACCTGAGATCATTTGGTTGAGAAATGAGGGAGATTATAAGGTTTAGAGTTGATGGTCACAGGTTTTGGCAATCGGGAACGATGACAGGGATTCGTTGGATGGCGCATATATCTAACGGACCGGCAAGATGAAGCCATATAGTGCTTCGATACATAAACAATCAAAATTGGTTTTAGGAGTTCTCTATGATCAGAAGGATTTTCTAAAATTAAAATTGTAAATAAAATAAAATCTCATTTTTTTAGGCATATCTTGAATATTTAAGTAATAAAGAAATAATAAAAGTCATAAAATTAATAAAATTCATGGAAATATTCTAAATTATTTCCTAAGCACTTAACAACAGTTGAAATATTTTTCTTAATTTTTTAAGTAAAAACATTGAATTTTAAAACCTTAAAAAATAATTTTCAAAGGCCAAAAAAGGATTTTTTTAAATTTTCATCTAAATAATTCTAATAATTAAAAAAATCATAAAAATGTGATTTTTTTTTGGGTTCTTTAACCTCAGAGAGATTTAATAAAAATGAAAAAACTTGATTTTCCATATTTGAAATATTTTATAATTAATTAATACTCAAGAAATTAAAGTAATTCTAATAATTCAAATAAAACTCAACAATTTAAGAAATTTGGTCCAACTGGTTCCCTAGTCTAGGTCTACCTCCAGTAAAAATTTTAAGTGATTAGGCTTTGCCTTGGTCAAGTTATTGAATTTTATTTGAAAAGTCCTATTTATGCTTGTAAATAATAGTGTAAATTAAATTAAATTTTGAAAAATCACGTTTTCACCTCTGATGTCTTAACTAACTCATGAGTGAGGTAAGATAAAAATACTAAAGTCATTTGAATTAAATTTGATGAATTATGAAATGATAGAGCCTTCGGGGTAAAAGAGCAATATTGAAAATCTAGCCTTAATTAACATTTAGGATTAATTCAAGAGGGTAAGATGGATAAACTTTGATCTCAATTAACATGTTCAGATGATTTGAACATAAGGGATTAATCTGTAGAAACCAATTTCACTTTTCTTAATTAAAGGATAAATTTGCAATTTCCTAAATCATTAAAATTTGGAAATCTATTAAATTAAAAGATCTTAGACTTAGGGGTATGATTTTGGATGTTAATAAATCACTAATTTGATACCTCTATTTCGTGTTCAAATGACATTCAAACCTTTTGATGATGAATCACTATCACTTAAATTTCAATTTCATTCAAAGATTACTAATATGTCCACCAAGGCCCTAAGGGCTTAGTAGTGACCTAGGCTAAATCAAGTTTGGTTAAATGAGGATTAGAAAAGTGAATGTAACTAGAAATTGAAAACCTTTAAAACACTACAAGCCCAAGTTAAAGCTAGAATTGGCTAAGTGTCTTAATAGCATTAACTTGCCCCTTTTAAAGGTCTTCACCCACATAATTCTCAAATTAAATGACAAATGATAATTACCCTACTCTTAGAGATAATTAAAACATCAATATTTACTTATACTAGAGGTATTTACATGATGAATTATTAAGCAACATAATATGTTTAAATGAGCTTGAGATTTTTCATCAGGTGGTGAGAGGGAAGCATGGACCTGCTTCTTTCTCCCGACCTTTTGGATACCTCAAAGGTCTACTAAACTTAGTATGTTTTGCTTAATGAAATCATCCTCAAATGAATTAATAGGGGTTCACCAAAATATGTTTAAGGATTTAGTAGATCACCAAAACCTTATTATCCCGCTTTACATAAAACTCTTTTAACATATAAATGCTCTCCTATGCATTTTGAGTTTCAGTTGAAGATGTCGGGAAGACCATCTAGGTGGGCTTTTATTTTACCTACATTTTTAGTTTCCAGTACTTTACTTATTAGTACATTACTGTACTTACTCACCTACATGTATGAACAAAAAACACAAACCTGCATGTTAAATAACGATGTCACCCTGCATGAAAACTAAAACTGCTAGGATAGCCACAAAATCAAAACAAAAACTAAAATCAACCAAGATAAAATTTACTATCACAATATTAAAAATATAAAACACCTCAAAAATTAATCACAAACATCACGAAACAACAATTGCAACTAAATTAAGATGTCCCTATTGGATGATCGGGAATCTCTCGGAGGAGGTAACCTATGGTTTCTAACAAGGCTTCCCACAGTCTAAATCAAAGTATGGAACTTATTAAGTTGAGTTTACTAAATTCATTTGGACCAATAGAATACAATAGAAAATAGTGGAATTGGAACGAGGGAACCGTAGGATCCTAACTGGTGTCACTCTAATCAACTTTAATATGTCCCATAACATTTAAAGAGTTGCAACCATAGGGACATCTGATTTGACATCATAACTTGACACACTAAAACACTTAAACTCGTCATGTCGAGAAGCTTGGAGCTAGCATGGTGGGCAGCACGACCATCTTCAACAGCAAAACACATCTACATCAGCTCAACCAATTTCCTTTATTAGAATTAAACAACCAAACCATAGGACTTTGAGGTAGTTTGCTTATGCAACATAAATCCTCACCTCATCTTTAGGCCTTTGTACAGCTCTACTGTACAATATAATCCCTAACTAATCATAGGATTCCAAGATTGTCATTTGTCATGACCTAAATTCTCACATCTTCCAGGCTATTTTTTTGATTCTTCCACATAAATGTAAGCCCTAAACCCAAAAAATTGGCAGGATGAAACACCTAAAATTTTTTTTCTCAAAACTAAATCTAAACAATAGGATAGACTGGGAAGTCACCGAGGTTCTCCTCCGGATCTATGAAATCCCCTAGTTTTTCCTCCTTTGGAGTCTAAAATAAAATATTCCACATTTTAGTTATTCCTATTTCACACCACTTTGTCCGATTTTGTTGAAAATCCTATACTTTTAAACTCCTTGAAGATAATATTTCCTGATTTTTATTGAGAGTTTTCTTAGGTGACTTCGTTTATCTAAAATGTAATTAACTATCAGGGCTTGCCCTTACAGGAATCTTATCTAAACCCATCTTAAAATAAACCCTATTTAATTCTTCATATTTAATAGGAAAAATTGTCAGCAAAGAAAACGGTTTCGCAGACCAAACGAATTTCTTATAATTCATAGTTTATTTGATTGAGCCTCACCCTCAAGTCTTGTGCTTATGGTTCGAGATAGATACAGGATTTGAGGTATAGTACTCTTTTTTTTAAACTCTGAAAAATATGGGGTCAGTTTGATTTCATATTTTTCTAAAACTTATATATATATATATATATATATATAT
>JXCR01136875.1:0-11689 GCA_002079205.1 Phalaenopsis hybrid cultivar
ATATATATATATATATATATATATATATATATATATATATATATATATATATATATTCAAGGGGCATTTATATGTAACATAGGATATAATTTTTATGTATTGACATATCTCACCCCTAACTTTCATATTTACATATGTATCACTCAAGTCTTTAATATCACATTTAAAACAACACTATTATCGCTTTATAAAAGTGTAAAATAAACACCAAAGTCTGGATATGTAAATGTGAAAGCTAAGGTGTGAGGTATGTTAATACATAAGAATTGTACTGATCATTTAGGGTCTGTTTGGGGCAGCTGTAACTTATTGAATAATTTGCTGATAAGCTGATTAAAAATAATCTGCTGATAAGCTAGGTGCGGTGGCTATTACCAAGATAATGAAATTTAAATCTGCCCCAAACTACAATTATGCAAAAATAATGTATTATCGTTCAATTAATATCTAACACGTAAGCATTCATATTTACAAGCATATTACTCAAATATTTAATATGACATCAAAAATTTTACTATCGTTGTTTTTTCAAAGTGAAATACACGTTCTATTGCACAGACTTATGACACTAAGATATTATAAGTGTAAATATCCAACCTTGTGTGTTAAATATGTAAATAGATAAGAATTGTTGGGTATGTATGTAAAAGTCCCATTAAAAAATCATGATTTTTACAAAATTTAATGAAATTTAAAATTTTGAGGAGCTTCGATGAACAATAAACAATATCCCATTGATTAAGGAAAACTAATAGATAAATTAACCAATAGTGGCTATCCTTGTCATGATAGAGATTTCCTTTGGCTTTCGGTGCGAGTTGCCGCACAATCTATATCGTGCGACCGAGGGGGGGCCGTATGGATATTTCGCTGTTCTAAAACATTTGATTAAATATTTAAATTAAAAAAAAAGAAAATAAAATAAAATTAGAGGATTGGATTTGGATGGAGGAGAGTGGAAGGAATCTTGGGCGAGATCTCTGTCGTTGAGTCGGCGCCGTGGAATTTGGCTTTCTCGTCGGCTAGATTCTCTCTCCTCTCTCCTCTCTCCTCTCTCCTCTCTCTCTCTCTCCCCCTTGTTGCTTGTTAGACACAAATCCTGTATATCCATGATAGTCTTTAATATATTCCATAAATAAGACTTGAGTCCCACAAAAAACTCATATAAATAAGAAAGAAACATATAATTTAACTAGAGAAACTAATTCGATCTAGCTACCGCAAATAGTGCAGAGTGTTGAGCTGGAGCCTGATCCTGATCCCGCTCTCGCTCGATCGTGAAGCACCGCTTCGGCTTTGTCGTGAATTGTTGCAACTGCTCCCGCTTGTCTCTTCAGTTCGCGATACATGTTCATGCTCCTGCCTCTGCCTGCTCCCGCGGGCGCGAACCGAAGCTTTGCTTCGTCCGATCACGAAAAATCGCGACGTCTCACGTTAAAAGGCTTCAGACAACTCTCCTTCAGTTTTAGAAGTCATGATTTTTTGTGTTCTTTTTCGGACTTCCACGGGAGAGTGGAAGAGAAGTGCAAGCAGTAGTTTCTTGCGACAGAAGGAAGAAGAAAGAAGAAGAAAAAAATTGTTCTCCCTAGACTTCTTCTAGTGACTTGTGACAGAAGAAAAATTATGTTTATTTCTCTTGTAAGTTTATCTGCTTCAGTGTATCTCGGTGTAGAGTTTCTTCAGTGGATCTCAGTGTAGAGAGAGAAAAACAGAGAGAGAAGAAGAGAGAACAACGAAGTTAGATATTCCTCTTGTAAGTCGAGACGATCGACTGATGTAAATTCCTCAAGTGGTAAATCCTCTGCAACTCCATGGACATAGACAATTTGCCTAACCACGTAAATCTATGTGTTCCGTTGTGTTATTATTTCTGGTGTAAACTTTCTCGTTCTATTTTTCGCTTCAAAAATCATTCTTCTGTTTGATTAATATATATATCACAACAACTAGTGTATATCTCACAACACAGAGTACATGCCTAATAAATCTTTATTGTTAGAATTTGACTGTGTTGTTTAGGTGTCCTAATAGAGACTTGCTATTATAAATTTTAGTTTATCTAATCTGATTGTTTAATTAACTAATTACTTTTATGATACTACATTATATTTAATTTTTAAAACTGATAGATCCGCACCACTTCTCCTCCTTCAATAAACAACTTATAAATAGTTATATCAACAATATTTTCTTAATTCAAATATATACCATACAAATTTTATATATTTACATGTCTAATATCTAAATTTTAATATTTATTTTATATAACATTTAAATTTTCAACATCATATTAAAATAGTTAAGATATTAAAATGTTATATAAATAAATATTAACATGTAAATATTTTAAAGAGCCTTCTTCATAGGGGCATTCTTGTAAATCAATTTTTTCATGTCGGTGCTAACCCATGGTCATGGTGTTCTTAAACAATTTTAGAAATTATTTTTAAAATCTTACAATATATATATATATATATATATATATATATANGAAGTGGGTGGCCTCAGGTGGGCCCCACATAAGCTCTAGTCAAATCGAGGGTACTGTGACTAACTATGTGTCATGTGTGAGTACCATAATTAGAACTAGGAGGTTGAAAATGATTTATTATTTGTGAACATATTAAAAAGATTAATTAAAAAATATCATCCCAAGAAATCAAATTGTGTCCCGCCGATCTTTGGTAATAAATATTTTTAAGACCCAAAAAGGTATGTCCCTACAATTATAAATTTCATGAAGAGTTCAACAAACAATATACTTCTCATTCTTTAGTATAAAATGACAAGTCCTTGAATGAGAATATTGTGTTCAATCCATAAGCATAAATATTAGAGAGCTTTCTTTGTATAATGAAACATCAGATTGTATTTTGAGTTTAGGGACTGACACTTTTAGGGCAGTCCCAACGTATAATTAGAGCTTTTATGACACGTTTCCCAACTTTCAAAGAAAATTCTAATGAGTTTGTTGGCTTCATTTTCACTTGAAAGAGAAAATTAAAAAGAGAGTAAGAAATTGTATCATCTCCCTAAACTGATTGATTTTAGCTCATTTCAATATTGGCATATTTTTCTTCAAGAAGTTCTATGGATTTGGGAAAACTCAAAATTGAATTTGAGATTAAGTTCAAAATTTGAAAGGAACTGATTACAAGTATGAATTTCCTTTTTGGAGATTCATTCAAAATATTGTTGGATGATGTGCTTTTAATTTCCAACTTTGCAAAAGGGTTTCAAGAGGGAAACTTTGGAGCAAATATATGTTAAATTGGATAATTTCCTAAATATGAATAATTTAGATTCAAATATTTGTCTCCTTCGATGATCTTGACTGTCATCTATTTTTAAAGATATCTGCATCCTAAAACTCATTTTTATTTTTATTTCTCATATTTTTCTTATCATCATCATTTTTCCTTCTTCCTTACCCTTTATTTTATTTTCTTCGCCCCCCCCCCTCCCCCGCTTTTTTCTTATCCTTTATTTCTGAAGAAGACTATTTTAATTTTAAGGCCTTTTCAAAAGGATTTCAAATGATGTTTCTAATTTAAGGTATACTTTTGCTCTATTTCAAGAAACTCTAATTTGACTTGATATGTGGATGAAGAAGCTTAAATTCACATGAATTCAAGATAGCTTGAGTGAAACACGTTTAAATGAGTGTAAAGTGGGGAAAATCAATAAGCTATCAAAAAGAAGATACTTCTTTTCAAAGAAATGAGATTCCAAGAATTTCCTTACAAAAATAATTTCATATTTTTAAGAGCTAAACCAATATTTATGATCATATCCCTCTACAAACTTATCTTGTAAAGGAACATTTTGTAAAGACATGAGTTTTCCATCAAAGCCAACATCTTTATTTTGTGTTGTATTTAGCTTTAATCTTAAGTGAAAAGACTTTATCTACCAGTATAAAGTTTAAATTTTATAATACTCCATGAAGAGAAAATTTGTGGCAAGCCTATTCAATCCTAGTTGTACTTAAAGCTTCACCTTGTTTAAATGTTAGAATTTTGAGAGTTGCCTTCAACTAGAGATAAGTTTCATAAAAATTGTAACATAAGTCTTTAAACTTGTTACAAACATCTACAAGTAGGGATTTCAAATTTGATTTTAGAAAGTTTCTTTCATGTTAAGGATTATTCTTCATATAATGATAAAGTTTAATGAGATTAAGGAATATAATTTGAATGCATTAATACTTGACAACACCTTAATACAAAAAATACCAAAAGGAGTAACATCAATTACATTACAATTAACTTCAACTGAGTTTGATGATAAAATCATTAACAAGGAGAACTAAGACTGGATTTGATAGAACAATTGGGTTATATCAAAGAGACCTTTTTGTAACTAAATCACAAGCAAAATGTCAACAAAAAAATCATTTTATATTTTGAATTTCTAAGGGGATTTCAATAGAAAGACAATCAAATCTTCTTCTTCTACATAAGGATTGAGTTGTTCCGTGACTTCACCAAGGACAACATTGATAGACCATTATTTGGTTCTTTCAGATATTCTTTAGGATAAAAAAGTTTCATTCTTATAGTTCCTTTACAACCAATCCTTGAAAGTTAATCATTATTCAATTGTGTGTCTCAACATTCTATGAAATGGACAATATTTAGGCTTATCGCTTCTTCCGACTTCTTTAGGCCTAAGAGGCTTATGGAGTCTAAAATTTGGATTATTGACTAAGCTCTTAAACATTTTCTTTATGCCATCATCTCTAAAGGAATAAACCTGATTCTTCCTCTCTTTAAATGGACACTTAATTTTTTTTTTCTTCATGCCTATAAGGTTGTTGTAATCACTATCATTTTTGTTGTGGTTGTTGTTTCTGTAGTGAATGCCACTATTAATTACTAACATTTTTTAGGTTGCATTATCATGGGTTGCTTCCCTCTATCAACAAAAAACACATTTCCAACTCTATTTTCATAAATTTTCTAAGGTTTATGCTTGGTTTCTTAACTCAAAAATAACAACTACTTAACCTCCTCCTAATAGTTAGTTGAGTTATTCAACAAATTTTCATATTTTTTAGTGATAAATGCTTTCAATAAGAAGACAATATATCCATGAATATTCTTGAGTAGGATCTCAATGACATGTTTCTTGTGTAATTGGGGTTCACACTTGAAGCTCAAATTTCTCCACCTCAAGATATAATCTACCAGAGTTTTATCATGTATTTGTTTCTCAACCACTAAGTCTTCTACTGAACTGTGAAGTTGAGATACAATAAATTATCAAAATGGAGTATTACCATCAGTCATTCACCAAATAAATTGGAGCAACGAACGTCTTAACCAACGACGTGGGTAGGGCGTCTCGAACCTTAATTTTCCCGTAGTGCAAGCAAATGAACTCCGTGACTTCCTATGGCCATGGAAGGTTCCAAATGGATGTGTGGTGACTTCGAATCATCAAATTAGGCAGCAAACATGCCTCACATTTCAGAGAAGCCTCCTGGAGGGAATTTTCCCGGGTAAGGCTAAATCGCCACCAAACCTAGCTACTTGCCTCGAACAAATGTCAGAAAGGCCTATGTAGGTGTTTTAAGCTATCGGATGCTAAAAATGAATCGTAGACCACCCCTAGTCATGCACCCTATAATTATGACATCAAAAATGATTCCAGCAACTATTTTATGCCTTTGAAAGGATGTTGACACTTATCATCCTAAGTAGAGATGGCATCTTCCTTGTTCAGTGCATTAAAAGATTGACACCGACCTAACATTTAGATATAAAGTGTATTAGATATGCAAACTTTTCTTGGAAGGATTTAAATTGATTTAAACTTTTTAAGGGTGGCATTTTTAGATAACTTTAATCATTGAAGAATTAATATCAATCCCACGACATCTAACAAAAAATCTTTGAATTTTCCACAATGTGACACCAAAGATGCACTTTAGAGGATTATTTTAAGATTATATTGTCGCAATTGTTCGAAGATAATTCTCAATTCATATAAATGGTAATTTTTTTCTTTACTCTTAATAACTAATTTATCCTCATAGCACTCGAGATGGTTGTGAATGAGTTTGTCAACTATCTTTGTCATTGCCCACTGGTAGTTTGCACCAGCATTATTAAGTCTGAAGGACATTACTTTATAGCAAAAAATTCTGATGAATGTTCTGGATGTTGTAAAATTCTCATCTTCTAGCTCAATTTGGATTTGATTATAATCTGACAATCTGTCCATGAAATAAAATATTGCATGCGATGATGTAAAATTCACCATCAATTTTGGATTCAAAAATTGGAATTCATCCTTTGGGTTGGCTTTCTTTAGATCTCTGAAGTCAACATAGATCCTGATCTAACTATTCTTCTTCTTTGCTTATACCACGTTGGATAACCAAGTTGGGTAGTATTCTTTGTGGACAAAACTAGATTCTACCAGTTTCTTCACTTTGGCTATGACTTGGTGTTAAATCTCCAGGTGCATTCTTATTAGATTTTGTCTTATTTTGTTGCATTTCAGTCTATTCTTAATTTTTGTGCTACAAAATTTAAAGTTAACTGAGGCATTTCATCATAGTTCCAAGCAAAACAATCTTTGTATTCTGAAAGTAACATGATTATCTCCATAGCTTTTTCTTGATTAAGCAATGAACTAATAAACATCGAACTTAGTTTTTTTTGTTATTTCCAGTTTGTCTTCTTTCAGCTCATTAACTATTAAGCTAATTTTCTACTTCAACTCTGGTGGTGCATCTTTGATTGGAGGGTCTTTCAAACTATCTGATGTTCTTGTGCACACTGTATCAAATTAATTGGTGACAACCGACAATATTTCATATCATGAACTAGCCCAATTGCCCCAAATCCTACATGTTATTTTAAATTAAATCTACATCATTTATTATTCTATAATTGTTTGAAGAGGTGAGATTTGTTCTTTGACCACTATTTTGGTACTACACCATGTTGAATGATCTTTTGAACACAGAGAGAATACAGTTCAATAAAAAGTTATGTTAATTTTTAAAATGTGTCTTCCTCTAATTTTGTATGTGGTTTAGACTTCAAGGAAGAAGATCCATAATGAGACTTAATCAATTTTGTGCCAACACCATGTACTTCTTTGACCTCCAAACTCTCAACTTTATTTGAGAAAATTGAGGTTAGGGTCATAGTTTGTACATATTGGTTAATCTTTTCATATAATATATTGTATTATTCTTCATCCTTATACTTGAGAATATTTTAAATAGAGACTCTTCTGGACTTATTGTCATTGTCTGTTTCTTTTTTTTTCTTTCTCAAAACTGGATTCCAAATCAAAGTTGATTGTCATAGTCTTTTTTTTTCTTAGTAGCTTTATTTTCTCATCCTTGCTCTCATCCACAGCCTTAACCATTGGTTTGAATTCTGGAATAATAACCACATTCATGTTGCACCGGAGTGGAGGGAGATTGTTGAACTACAACATGATGATCTTTGACTTTCTTCCTTTCTTCACTCAAATCCTAGCAAGCTTAATGCTTACTGAATGGTCCTTCCTTCATCAGTTAGAAAAGGGAGACATGTGCTACAGGGTGTTCCAGATCTTGTACTTCCAACATCTTCTCGAAACAAGTAAGGAATGAGTGGATTCTCTTGTTCTACCTCTGAATTATTTGCAGACAGGCTTGTAACTCTTTTTGAGCTTCTGGTGCTTGAGAACTGTCCCATAAACATCCTTTTGAAGTTAACAAATGAGGTGATCACACCTGGCGACAATCCGTTGAACCACTTGAGGGTCAATTACCTCAGCTTGGTAAATAAAAGGAGACAACTCAATACGTCTATGATTTATAATAAGCAGAAGGTTGACTTGAAAGAAATTATATAGTCAACTAGATCAATCCAACCGTTACAAAATTCATGAGTAAGAACTTTGAATCCTTCTAATGACTCAGGATTATAAATCTACTAAGAAAACATATTCTTTAACTCGCAGAGCACCTCAAAACGCCTGAATCATTGTCTATCCATCGATGTTGAACCTGTACTATCAAAGTGCTAGGAATATCATTCTTTTTCCACAAGCAAGGGTGCCTTTCGGCTGTTGGTTATCGCCCCTTTTTTTCGGAGGTTCTGCCCCGCGCAAATGCCTCTCTAAGGGCATCCATCATCATGTTTTTTGGATTTTCTCCTACACAAACTCCCTGGTGTACTCCATTTTACTGGTGTCTATATCGTGGTTTTCTTTTATGTGTGTTACTCCTCTTCTTTTTTATGGAATGATCCATGCTCACTGATACACTTAAAATATATAGTGTTTTTAAACACATTTTTATACCTATTTTTGAGATATTGCGCATTAATAGAAGGTATTTGTGTGTTTTTCTTTCAAGTAGTAGTAAAAATGTGAAAATTGCTAAAAGAAGTGAAAAGTAATCAAATTTAGAGCAAAAAGGTGAAAATTGTGTTAAAGTGTTTTGGCTCCTAAGTGTCAGATCTGGCGCTTAAGCGCCGGTGAAATAGAAAAGGTCGTGCCTAAGCACTAGAGACCCTGTGCTTAAGCACCAGAGACAGTTATGTGACGGTTTACTTCATTTTGCCGAAGAAGGGATTTTTGAGGCACCTATTGGTCAAAGAGAGTGGTTATGGCCACTATAAATGAAAATATTATTAAAAGACTTATGAAAGGAGGCATCATTTGGAGAATACATCGAATTAACACACATTTTGAAAAGTTATCAAGGCACCTCTTGGAGATTTATAAAAAAAGGAAGTTGAGACTTTTTAAAGTGTGCTTGAAAGTTCTGAAAAGTGTTGGAAAGGAGAGAGTTTTGGAGAGATTTTCAGGCACAAAAAATTTACTTTATTTTTTTTGTTTTTAATTTTATTATGAGAGTCAAGAGTGTTGTAAAAGAGAAGAGATTCAAAAGAACTTCAAAAGTTTAGTGGAGGATTTGAGATAAGAACTTATCTTTTGTTTTGAAATACTTTTGGTTTTAATTGAGACTTCTTGTTGGTTTGATGATGATTTCTACTTTTAAACTAAAATGTGGTTTTATTTTCTCCATGGATTCTGCGTAGTTTTTTTTATCTTTCTCCTTAAAATAATAAGTGATTAAAGTTTGGATGGAAGTTGTGAAGAGTATTGATCTTTAATGTTGGAAGAAGTTGTGTTGATTTAAACCCATGTACTTCATTTACTTCTTAATTTGGCCTATCCAGATGTTAAAATTTGTTGTTAGAACATGTAAGAACTGGGCTGGTATTGTCTCAGTCAACAATTGGAAAGAATCATTTGAGATTGTATGAATTAGAATGTAATTCATATGATTTAGTTCAAATAAATAGGGAAATAAACTATGAATGGTGTAGAGTTAGAAAACTTTAACGTAATAGGTTAAAGCCCCCAACTTGATTTATAGTTTTAGGTTATGATACGAGATATTAGCCCTCAGGTGGAGGGAATCGAGGAAACTCTAGAGTGAGAGCTGATGTCTTCCCTGCCTAGCCGGTCATCAGAACTAGTCAAACTTTAAATTAGCCAATGTTATTTATAATAACTCTAGTAAGTGTAAAGAATATTATTGCTCCTATTTGACACAACACAATTTGCATATTTCCACAACATTATTCCTATACTTCTTACTGATTCATGATAAGGGGAAATATATTTTCATATCAAGTACTTTTCTTTTACATAAACTCAAGTTATTTAGAAGTTTTTACTGTTCATCAAAATATCAAAAATACCAAAAAAATTGAATTTTACTTATTGAGAAAATATCTATAGTTTAAGTAATTGTCTTTTTAAAAATAAAAAGCTTATTTATATAGCATATTTTCCTGTGGGTTCGATATTCAGGTTTTAATCAAAAAGTTCTATATCACTTGATAACAATATGTATACTTGCATAGTATCCCAATATATATAAATTAAAAAGTTAAATTCTTATTTTCTCCAGGATCATGTTTTTGGTTCTGCTGTAAAGTAAGATATCATATATGAAAAGGATCATCAAAGTTATTGTTATACCATTGCATATAGACAATCGAGATCACTCACCACACATTTTAGGACGTTGAATCCTAATTTGCCTATGAATAATACCAAAGGAATATAGCATAAGACTGGAGAGAGAGAGAGAGAGAGAGAGAGAGTAATGCATAGTGATGAACAATAATTTGAATTGTTAATTAACCTTTTCTCCTAAAATAGCTCTCATATTTATAGAGGAGGGGGTATAATATTTGGAATTATGTTTGCCCCAACTTTAATGGGGTGTTACAAAATATTTTAGGTATTTCACTTATAGCGGCATACGACTCAGCTACCCTATGACTCGGTCGCTAAAATCAGTGCATCTTGGTTCATCAAGACATCTTCATCCCTAGTGAGGAGCACCCGGCAGCAGAATGAGACTAGGTTATCCGTCAGAGGGTAAATCATTGTAATCTGACAGATAGTTCACTCATTGGCGAGAAGGACCTTTGGGATGCTTCATTGATTATGTTATGGCTAGTTTTTGGCCCCTGATGAGAAATCTCAAGTGCACATGTGAGATGCCTGATAATACTAAAAAAATGTGAAAATGAAGGCAAAATTGATCGTTTGAGAAATTAATGGATCTAATTACGGTGCTCAATCTAATTTTATAATATTTACGTATTTACTCGTGACATAGTGGCTTAGAGTTTAGTTTTTTTATTCATTTATAGGTTCAAATAACATATATTATTTTTTGAGCTCAAATTTTCATTAAGAAAAAAATTGACAGTTCCAAAAAAAAATTATGAGTCGGCCTACCATCGACATTGAATTCATAATGGACCGTTCTAATTTGTTATTTATTTATTTATTAGGCGAGCGTGTTTTTATTTTGTCATGTTTCCTTTTCATTGAGACGAACATCATTAATAACACAGACGCCACTAGTTTCAATCAAGCTACAAAACACTTCTTGAAGATAATGACACACATTTTATATTCAAACTCAGTGTCAGATTGACAAATCTGAGACTTACTCTTTAGTCCAAACTTAGTATAATTAGAAATCAATCAATCTTCAAATATATTTCACGAGCTACACTAGTTGTCGTAGTCGTCGGCCACCAATGTAGCCACTGCGGGCTACCGTCGTTAGTGTCACCGGCTAGAGTCATCACTATTGTCGACATCATTACCGTCAGTCGGCCGCTAGTTTTCGCCAACAACCAACAGTAACACAATCATTATCACTCGTCATCAACCTCCTACTGCAACCACCCCTCGATTATTGTTTGTTGAATCCTATCTGATTGAACGGAATATAAGATTTGATTGATTAAGAAAAAATACCACAGTTTTAGTGTGGCATGAAAAGTGAAATTTTGGTGTTAAGATATAGACTACATTAGTATTGAGGGGTAGATATGTAAATCTGCCATGAATGCAATTCAAAAGAATTCTATTTCTTATTTTAACAAAAAGCATGCAGGTTGCATGCAAAATACAATCATTTCTACGTAAGTTTTCTGATACTTATTCCACCAAAATATAGATATTTTTGTGTTTACATTGAGTTAAAAGGTGGTGCATTGTAGGGGTGTAAACAGACCGAACATGAACGAACAGAGCTGTGTTCGTGTTTGATTCGTTCGAAATTTAGTTTGTTTGAAATAAGCTCGTGTTCGAGATTGTTCGTGAAGTCATTGTTCGTGTTCGTTTCTTAACGAAC
>JXCR01136875.1:22275-36643 GCA_002079205.1 Phalaenopsis hybrid cultivar
GGCTCGTTTGCTTAGCTAGCCGAACACGAGCCGTTCACAGACAAAGAGTCGTTTTGATAACTCTAATCACATTGCCATAAGATGTTAAGAGTTGAGGCAAGATTTGAAACATCATTTGAATCTAATTTAATAATTTTTATTCTATTTTCTTCATTAATACTTTTAATTGATTATAAATCTTTGTAGCTTTGTAGACAATTAATTTTTTTAAAGATACTACTCATTAATTAATTAATTAGTAGTATTTCGAGCCAAAATCAGCCGAACACGAACGAACAAAAATTTGTCTGTGTTATTCGTGTCCGACTCGTTAACTTAGTGAACGGGCCGAACATGAGCTTCTTAATGAGCCGAACACGAGCTGTTCGAGAACAACGAACCGTTTTGACAGCCCTAGACTTAAGGAGTTCAAAGAGCATAGATTATTTCATATTATTTTATAGATGAAGCATTATTATAAATAAAAATTATAGTTAATTATGTTATGTATGTATAGCTTAAAAAGCAGAATTTAAACTCTGACAGGAATTTCTGTTAATATTTTGTGGATGAAATCATTAAATATTATACCCAAAAAAAANGTTTGTGTTGTTCGTGTTCAGATCGTTAACTTAGCGAACAAGTCGAACATGAGCTTCCTAATGGAACGATTACGAGCTGTTCACGAACAACGAGCCGTTTTGACAGCCCTAGACTTATGGAGTTCAAAGAGCAGAGATTATTTCATATTATTTTATAGATGAAAACATTATTCTAAATAAAAAAGCACTAAATCTATTCAATTTAAACTCTGACAGGAATTTCTGTTAATATTTTGTGGATGAAATCATTAAATATTATACCCAAAAAAAATTATTAATTATGTAATGTACGTAGCAGTCAGTTATAAGGTTATGAGAGTCCCAACAAAGTACTTGATTCTCATTGAAGCAATTTATCCGGGAGAGTTTTTTTTTTCCCTGGGCGTAGCTCAAGAATAATATTTAATGAAGAGCTAACTAATCATAGTCAGTCTTTATTTCATATTGTTTGATAAATTTGTTTAATAATAATAATACTGTTATTATTCGTTAAATATATTTATATATAATAAATGTTTCTAGACAAAAAATGCAAATAACAATAAAAATAATACTATAAAATTTATAAGAAAAATATAAATGTAGAAAAACATAAAATTAAACAAAAATATAATTAAAATTATCATATTCACTACATATGCAAGTCCTTTAATTCATGACCTTCGAGTTGAGAAACACACATCCATCAACCGGGATCAAGATAAAAGTTTATATGTTAGACATGTAAATACATAAAGAATATTGTCATGAGCCGAACACGAACGAACAGAGCTCGTGTTCGTGTTCGGTTCTTTTGAAATTTAGTTTGTTTGAAATAAACTCGTGCTCGAAATTGTTCGTGAAGTCACTATTCGTGTTCGTTTATTAACGAACAAGGCGAACACGAGCTGTTTGCGAATAACGAGCTAGTTTGACATCCCTAATATTAATATATATAAATAATATATTATATTAATTATATAACTTATATTNGAAAAAGACAACCAACAACTGCATATACATACCTAATAATAATCTTATACATGAATGTGATTTATAAGTAAGGTATGGGACACGAGCCTACAACTCCTAGTCCTTGTCACATGGGTCTGCCCGTCTGGCGTCATAGAACTCATGCTCATACCTTATTTCTAACACTAGACTCTGCTAAGCACTCTAAAAAGTACATGAGGAAAGTAAAAAAAAATAAGATTCGACCTGCATGAATGTTGGCATCATTTTTGGACGTCAAGAGCGTAGGGTGTCCATCTGCATGGATCGGGTCTATAGTTANAGCCTCCACCCACTGATCTCAATTCCTTGCTCTATGCTTTTCCCCCGATCATCAATTCCTCGACCGTCTTCTTCCCTAAATTCGATTTCGATCCGCAGGTTCCTGAATTTGAAGAAAACTTCCNTTAATGTATTATGTATTATAATTTATAAAATTTAATTTTTTAAAATATCATAAATTTTTTACCTATAATTATTTTAAATTATTTTATATTTCAAACAATAACGATTCCAACACGAACGAACGCACCACTGTTCGTGTTTTGTTCGTTTAACTAACAAAAAAAATTTGTTCACGTTCTTCTCGTTTACTTATCAAACGAATCAAACATGAACACATTGATAAGCCGAACACGAATTGTTGGCGAGATTTTTTGACAGCCCTAGTCATATTTAGTGAGATTCCCCCCTTAAATTATTTGAGTTGCAATTTTTATTTTCTAAAAATCATACATTAATATAAAAAATAAACATAAACTAGCAGTGTAATTATTGAGCNAAAAATTGTTCACGTTCTTCTCGTTTACTTATCGAACGAATCGAACACGAACACATTGATAAGCCGAACACGAACTGTTGGCGAGATTTTTTGACAGCCGTAGTCATATTTAGTGAGATTCCCCCCTTAAATTATTTGAGTAGCAATTTTTATTTTCTAAAAATCATACATTAATATAAAAAATAAACATAAACTAGCAGTGTAATTATTGAGCTAATACGCTAAAAGCTTAGCTTTTAATTGTTTTCACTAGGTTTCCATAAACATTAATATTAAATAATTACATATTATTTTATAAATTACTCACAAGTTTTCTGGTCCTGACATTCTGCCACGAGAAGCAACCCATCCATCCCACAGGCCACAGTCCATCATCCTCTCCACTTGCTCTCTCTCTCTCCTTCTCTCTCTCTCTAAATCATCTCCATCCCTGTCAATAATTCTTTCCCCTGCATGCGCCCTCTTGTCGCCTAGNTCTCTAAATCATCTCCATCCCTGTCAATAATTCTTTCCCCTGCATGCGCCCTCTTGTCGCCTAGCTCTTGGGACAGAACCTTCCACCTCCCATTATTCCTCCCCTCTCTCTCCCTCTGCACCCACTTTCTTCTTTCTCCACCACTTCCCCCATACCATTCTGCGCATCATGGTTGCCAAACTAGATCATGGCGCATCCGCCGCGCAGCAGAACACCAACTCTCCCCCACTCAACTGCCCCCGCTGCGACTCCACCNCGATCACGGCGCATCCGCCGCGCAGCAGAACACCAACTCTCCCCCACTCAACTGCCCCCGCTGCGACTCCACCAACACGAAGTTCTGCTACTACAACAACTACAGCCTCGCCCAGCCTCGCCACTTCTGCAAATCCTGCAAGCGGTACTGGACCCGCGGCGGAACCCTCCGCAACGTCCCCGTCGGTGGCGGTTCCCGCAAGAACAAGCGATCCAAGAAATCATCTCAATCTCACCGACCCTCCTCCTCCATCGCCGACACCACCCCTTCCCTTCCACCGCCTCCAACCACTGATCTCAATTCCTTGCTCTATGCTTTTCCCCCGATCGTCAATTCCTCGACCGTCTTCTTCCCTAAATTCGATTTCGATCCGCAGGTTCCTGAATTTGAAGAAAACTTCCAGCCCTGCCATGGCGCTGCAAATCTGGCCGATTTACAGAAAACGGCGACAAATTTTCTTGGGGATTACTCGCTGAATTCTCAAATGCTTGCTTCTTCGGGTCCGATGGTTGCAGAGACATTCCAGCCATTGATGCCCTATGATGATCTCGAAATCGGAACAGGGAACAACGCTTCAAATAAATCAATAGATTGGCCGCATGTGGTGAAGGAGATTAATCCATTAGAAGCTACGAGTTCGGGCGCCGGTGCTGCTGCGCAGTCTGGTTATCAGTACTGGAATCGGGCGACGAGCAGCAGCTGGCCGGAATCCGGGTCGTCGGTTGCCCCTCTTATCTAACTGGCAAAACCAAACATGCTAATTATTTTCTTAATTGATCATCAAGCTTGGCTCTAATCTTCTTGTCCTGTTCTTAGTATTACATAAACTGATCAGACCAGATGGATCGGAGAGATCATGTCGGATGCGAAGGCCGCTCCGGCGCCTCGTGCTGTTTTTGAGTCATTGCGGCGTTGAGAGAAATCTATTTGCTCCGAGAGGAACCTCGGATCCATTGCATCATCAGCTTATTTCATTAAAAGTTATTGTTTTTCTCCAGCAAAAAGTATCAGAATTTGGAGATCGGAAGGAAATGAATTTAGATGGAGGGTGGCTGTTTTATCTGTTTTGTAAGTTTGTTTTGTTAATTATATGTACATACCAAGCCATAGCTATGGCTACATATCTTCATGCTTCTTCTTCTTCTTCTTCTGGTTTTGGTTCGGACTGATCTCCAAAACTCCATAATTTGCTTTCCTTTCTGTTCCTGCCTTAATTTTAAAGGAAACTGATTCTGATTAAAAGCTGTTAAGATTTAGAGTGAGGGAGAACAGTGATGACTAATGAGCTGCTTATTTCAGTTCTTTAATGGGGAGCACATATTAATTTTTATAAAAAAAATTAGAATTTTGGAGAATTTTTTTTTAATATATTTCACTGGTTCCAAAGTTTGTTATTAAACTGGTACAGTTGAATCATTCTTTGTTTGCGGTCTTCANTCACATATTAATTTTCATAAAAAAATTTAGAATTTTGGAGAATTTTTTTTTAATATATTTCACTGGTTCCAAAGTTTGTTATCAAACTGGTACAGTTGAATCATTCTTTGTTTGCGGTCTTCCTGATTTACTTGAAACAAACTGCATAAAGTACTGCATGTGTGCAGGCTCTCAGATGTGCAATGTTGTAAGTGCNCGTCGCCCCTCTTATCTAACTGGCAAAACCAAACATGCTAATTATTTTCTCAATTGATCATCAAGCTTGGCTCTAATCTTCTTGTCCTGTTCTTAGTATTACATAAACTGATCAGACCAGATGGATCGGAGAGATCATGTCGGATGCGAAGGCCGCTCCGGCGCCTCGTGCTGTTTTTGAGTCATTGCGGCGTTGAGAGAAATCTATTTGCTCCGAGAGGAACCTCGGATCCATTGCATCATCAGCTTGTTTCATTAAAAGTTATTGTTTTTCTCCAGCAAAAGTATCAGAATTTGGAGATCGGAAGGAAATGAATTTAGATGGAGGGTGGCTGTTTATCTGTTTTGTAAGTTTGTTTTGTTAATTATATGTACATACCAAGCCATGGCTAAGGTTACATATCTTCATGCTTCTTCTTCTTCTTCTTCTTCTTCTGGTTTTGGTTCGGACTGATCTCCAAAACTCCATAATTTGCTTTCCTTTCTGTTCCTGCCTTAATTTTAAAGGAAACTGATTCTGATTAAAAGCTGTTAAGACTTAGAGTGAGGGAGGACAGTGATGACTAATGAGCTGCTCATTTCAGTTCTTTAATGAGGTGTTATATATTAATTTTCATAAAAAAATTTAAAATTTTGGAGAATTTTTTAAAAATATATTTCACTGGTTCCAAAGTTTGTTATTAAACTGGTACAGTTGAATCATTCTTTGTTTGCGGTCTTCATGATTTACTTGAAACAAACTGCATAAAGTACTGCATGTGTGCAGGCTCTCAGATGTGCAATGTTGTAAGTGCTTTTCTGGACTCATTTGAAAAAAAGGTATCTTCTTTCACATTGGAACCTTTATTACCATGGCTTGCTTTATTAAAAATTAGCTCAAAGTTATAGTTTTTGACCAGCTTTATTTATTCTTCAATAAATTTTTATTTTATGAATTTTGTATTCCATTTTTTGTAATTTTTTTTGTTTTTTTTTTAATTTGTCAGATTTGCACAAAGTTGCTTTGTGAGTTTCTTTTCATTTATTATCTTGCATTATTTTGACATAATGATCTTACTAATTCTTTTTATTATGGCTACCAAATATTGTCGGTCCTCATCATACAGAATGATAATTCACATTATACACATTGCAAGGCATTTTCTGACAGAAAAAATAAGATGGAACAAAATCATGCATTTGAAGGAGAAATAATACGGGCATCTTAGAAGAACACATGCAAGCTTACTTTTTTCAGTTTCTGCATTCCCAAATCCATCAAGATAACCTTTATAACTGTTACTAAATAATCATAGATATCATTTAAATATGGCATCATAGAACTTCTAAAGATTTACATACATGCAACATAATTCTTATGTATTTACATATCTAGACACCTAAATTTCATTTTTTACATGTATAGCCACATTGCCTATACTTGAAAAGGGGTGGTACTTTTTTTTTTCTTTTTTAATTTAGAATAGTGACGTTGTTTATGTGATATGAAAGATTTGGATAGTATAAATGTAAAAAGTGAAATTTAGGTGTTTGATATGTAAATACATAAGAATTGGGTGGTATGCATGTAAATGCCCCCTACAAATTATGCTTAGTTTATAAGTTTGTATAGTGCTATTCTCATTGTAGATTTGGACATTTCCTTACAAATTATGTGTAGGGATTCCTATAATGATAATATATATAATACGAATCATCACTATCTACTTACATTTTTTTTTTTTTTTTTGAGTAAAGTGCCAAAATAGTTCTTTACTATTTACATGAGGCAGTTTTAGTCTCAAAAGTTTATAAGAGTGTAAAAATAGTCTCTAACTATTTCAAAATCGGGCTCTAATAGTTCTCCATAGGAACTATTAATTTCAACCTAATTTAAAGAGTCCAGGAATTATTTTGATAATTTCATAAACTCTGAAACTAAAAATAGTTGGGGATTATTTTAGCTCTTTATTCTTTTCTTCTATATATATATATATATATATNTAAACGAGCCGAACACGAGCTAAGCCTGGGCTCGTTCGTGTTCGGCTCGTTTCTCTTACATAGAAAATTTGTATGTTTATATTAGAATATTTTTTTGTAAGCTGATCAGGACAAGTTCATAACTAACACACAATTCTTATATATTTACATAGCTAATATTACTTAAAATTTTATCTTTACATGTATGAATAGGGGCAGACTCAGCCCTTTTCTTAGTGTGCAAACTTTTATATAATAAATGATAAATTAGTTTAATAATAATATTACTATTATTATTAGTTAAATATATTTTTATATAATAAATGTTTCTAGACAAAAAATGCAAATAAAAATAAAAATAATACTATCAAATTTATAAGAAAAAATATAAATGTAGAAAAACATAAAATTTAACAAAAATAAAATTAAAATTATCATATTCACTACATATGCAAGTGCTTTAATTCATGACCTTCGAGTTGAGAAACACACATCCATCAACCATGAGATCAAGATAAAAGTTTATATGTTAGACATGTAAATACATAAGAAATGTTGTCATATTTAGGGGTGCAAAGGAAAGGAGTCGAACACGAACGAACAGAGCTCGTGTTCGTGTTCAGTTCGTTTGAAATTTAGTTTGTTTGAAATAAGCTCGTGTTTGAAATTGTTTCATGAAATCCCTATTTGTGTTCATTTCTTAACGAACAAGCCGAACACGAGCTGTTTACTAACGAATAGCCAGTATGACATACCTAATATTAATATATATAAATAATATATTATATTAATTAGATAACTTATATTATATAAATATAAAATAGCTATATTAGTATATTACTAATATAACATAAAAATATATTATTATCATTAATTTATTATATATTATAATTTATAAAATTTAATTTTTTAAAATATCATAAATTTTTTAACTATAATTATTTTAAATTATTTTATATTTCAAACAATAACGATTCAAACACGAACGAACACATCACTGTTCGTGTTTGGTTCGTTTAATTAACCGAAACAAATTTGTTCACGTTCGTCTCGTTTACTTATCGAACGAATCGAACACGAACACGAACACGTTGATAAGCCAAACACGAACTGTTCGGGAACAACGAGATTTGTTGACGGCCCTAGTCATACTTAGTGAGATTCCCCCCTTAAATTTTTTGAGTTGCAATTTTTATTTTCTAAAAATCATACATTAATATAAAAATAAACATAAACTAGTAGTGTAATTATTGAGCTAATACGCTAAAAGCTTAGCTTTTAATTGTTTTCACTAGGTTTCCATAAACATTAATATTAAATAATTACATATTATTTTATAAATTACTCACAAGTTTTCTGGTCCTGACATTCTGCCACGAGAAGCAACCCATCCATCCCACAGGCCACAGTCCATCATCCTCTCCACTTGCTCTCTCTCTCTCCTTCTCTCTCTCTCTAAATCATCTCCATCCCTGTCAATAATTCTTTCCCCTGCATGCGCCCTCTTGTCGCCTAGCTCTTGGGACAGAACCTTCCACCTCCCATTATTCCTCCCCTCTCTCTCCCTCTGCACCCACTTTCTTCTTTCTCCACCACTTCCCCCATACCATTCTGCGCATCATGGTTGCCAAACTCGATCACGGCGCATCCGCCGCGCAGCAGAACACCAACTCTCCCCCACTCAACTGCCCCCGCTGCGACTCCACCAACACAAAGTTCTGCTACTACAACAACTACAGCCTCGCCCAGCCTCGCCACTTCTGCAAATCCTGCAAGCGGTACTGGACCCGCGGCGGAACCCTCCGCAACGTCCCCGTCGGAGGCGGTTCCCGCAAGAACAAGCGATCCAAGAAATCATCTCAATCTCACCGACCCTCCTCCTCCATCGCCGACACCACCCCTTCCCTTCCACAGCCTCCACCCACTGATCTCAATTCCTTGCTCTATGCTTTTCCCCCGATCATCAATTCCTCGACCGTCTTCTTCCCTAAATTCGATTTCGATCCGCAGGTTCCTGAATTTGAAGAAAACTTCCAGCCCTGCCATGGCGCTGCAAATCTGGCCGATTTACAGAAAACGGCGACAAATTTTCTTGGGGATTACTCGCTGAATTCTCAAATGCTTGCTTCTTCGGGTCCGATGGTTGCAGAGACATTCCAGCCATTGATGCCCTATGATGATCTCGAAATCGGAACAGGGAACAACGCTTCAAATAAATCAATAGATTGGCCGCATGTGGTGAAGGAGATTAATCCATTAGAAGCTACGAGTTCGGGCGCCGGTGCTGCTGCGCAGTCTGGTTATCAGTACTGGAATCGGGCGACGAGCAGCAGCTGGCCGGAATCCGGGTCGTCGGTTGCCCCTCTTATCTAACTGGCAAAACCAAACATGCTAATTATTTTCTTAATTGATCATCAAGCTTGGCTCTAATCTTCTTGTCCTGTTCTTAGTATTACATAAACTGATCAGACCAGATGGATCGGAGAGATCATGTCGGATGCGAAGGCCGCTCCGGCGCCTCGTGCTGTTTTTGAGTCATTGCGGCGTTGAGAGAAATCTATTTGCTCCGAGAGGAACCTCGGATCCATTGCATCATCAGCTTATTTCATTAAAAGTTATTGTTTTTCTCCAGCAAAAAGTATCAGAATTTGGAGATCGGAAGGAAATGAATTTAGATGGAGGGTGGCTGTTTTATCTGTTTTGTAAGTTTGTTTTGTTAATTATATGTACATACCAAGCCATAGCTATGGCTACATATCTTCATGCTTCTTCTTCTTCTTCTTCTGGTTTTGGTTCGGACTGATCTCCAAAACTCCATAATTTGCTTTCCTTTCTGTTCCTGCCTTAATTTTAAAGGAAACTGATTCTGATTAAAAGCTGTTAAGATTTAGAGTGAGGGAGAACAGTGATGACTAATGAGCTGCTTATTTCAGTTCTTTAATGGGGAGTCACATATTAATTTTCATAAAAAAATTTAGAATTTTGGAGAATTTTTTTTTAATATATTTCACTGGTTCCAAAGTTTGTTATCAAACTGGTACAGTTGAATCATTCTTTGTTTGCGGTCTTCCTGATTTACTTGAAACAAACTGCATAAAGTACTGCATGTGTGCAGGCTCTCAGATGTGCAATGTTGTAAGTGCTTTTCTGGACTCATTTGAAAAAAAAGGTATCTTCTTTCACATTGGAACCTTTATTACCATGGCTTGCTTTATTAAAAATTAGCTCAAAGTTACAGTTTTCGACCTTCTTTCACATTGGAACCTTTATTACCATGGCTTGCTTTATTAAAAATTAGCTCAAAGTTACAGTTTTTGACCTTCTTTCACATTGGAACCTTTATTACCATGGCTTGCTTTATTAAAAATTAGCTCAAAGTTACAATTTTTTTACCAGCTTTACTTATTCTTCAATAAATTTTTATTTTATGAATTTTGTATTCCATTTTTTTGTAAGTTTTTTTGTTTTTTTTATTTGTCAGATTTGTACAAAGTTGCTTTGTGAGTTTCTTCTCATTTATTATCTTGCATTATTTTGACATAATGATCTTACTAATTCTTTTTATTATGGCGCATTAATTATTAATGGCATCATTTATACCAAATGTTGTCGGTCCTCATCATACAGAATGATAATTCACGTTATACACATTGCAAGGCATTTTCTGACAGAAAAAAATAAGATGGAACAAAATCATGCATTTGAAGGAGAAATAATACGGGCATCTTAGAAGAACACATGCAAGCTTACTTTTTTCAGTTTCTGCATTCCCAAATCCATCAAGATAACCTTTATAACTGTTACTAAATAATCATAGATATCATTTAAATATGGCATCATAGAACTTCTAAGGATTTACATACTTGCAACTTAATTCTTATGTATTTACATATCTAGACACCTAAATTTCATTTTTTACATGTATAGCCGCATTGCCTATACTTGATAAGGGGTACTTCTTTTTTGTTCTTTTTTAAATTAGAATAGTGACGTTGTTTATGTGATATGAAAGATTTGGATAATATAAATGTAAAAAGTGAAATTTAGGTGTTTGATATGTAAATACATAAGAATTGGGTGGTATGCATGTAAATGTCCCCTACGAATTATGCTTAGTTTATAAGATTGTATAGTTCTATTCTCATTATAGATTTGGACATTTTCATATAAATTTGGTGTAGGGATTCCTAGTTGTTTCCTAATTTTCAAGTCGGTATCTCACATTTCGAACTATTATTGTTATTTTTATAATAGTTTGTCTTTGACGTAGTATTTTGAGAGATTTATCTTCCTTTGAAGACTTTTTAAAAAAAAAAATAAAAATGCCTCTTATGTTCATTGTTTATCTGCGAACTAATTTCCATGCGGTGAAACAGTTTATTTGTGCTTCATTTGTTCTCTTTTTTTCTTAAAGATTAGATGAGCAGTTCTTAAGCTTTTTGATTTGATGTAATAAATATGATAAAAAGTAGAGTTAGAAGCAATTTCTTCTATGGCGTTTTAGACTGCGTTGAAGTTTGTGATCTAGTTTTTATTGGGTTTGGATTGCAAAGTTCATGGTGCGAACCAGTGCAACTTAAATTATGAAAAACCTTTTGGGATGATCATTGTTGAATATATATATATATATAATGATAATATATATAATACGAATCATCACTATCTACTTACATTTTTTTTTTTTTTTTGAGTAAAGTGCCAAAATAGTTCTTTACTATCTACATGAGGCACTTTTAGTCTCAAAAGTTTATAAGAGTGTAAAAATAATCTCTAATTATTTTAAAATCGGGCTCTAATAGTTCTCCACGGGAACTATTAATTTCAACCCAATTTAAAAGTCTGCGGACTTTTTTGATAATTTCATAAACTCTGAAACTAAAAATAGTTGGGGATTATTTTAACTCTTTATTCTTTTCTTCTATATATATATATATATATATTTATATTTATATTTATATATCAATGCTTATGGCTTTTCTCATATAAGATTTTTCTTGTAAATCTTGGTGTCTTGATTTCTATTTGTGATTTCTCTTTATATTATAGTATTTCTAGAAAAATACTTTCCTACGAATGTCCTCACAATTTATGTTTAGGAAGAGCCTTTTTTTTTTTAAGATGAGGGTAATATAAATATTTTATATATACAATATTAATCTCAAAGCAAACCTAATAATTCTAACTGGAATTAAAATAAAAAATTATGACATTATTTTTTTATAATTTTCACTTTTATCTTAATGATTATTTCACTATTTATTTTATTTCGATATTGGCATATTAAGATCAATATATTATATTATAATCATATAAATCTAATAAAAAAACAAGTCAACCTATCATTCTATCAATTTATGACAAAAAAAAAATGAAAATCTTAAATATCACATAGAAAACATCATTATCAGATGGTCATACATGCATAATGAAACTAGTTATTTATCTTTAGATTATTATAAAAGTCATGATATTTGATCTCTAAGTTCCTTTTTTTTTTTTTTTTTATGAATCAAAAAATGTTTTTCTTAACTTAAAACGTCGTCAAAATCACCATCCTCATAATAATCTGTCGCCATTTTACTGCATATTTTCTATGATGATTGATTTTTTGTTATATTATTCAGACCTTATTTAGACTACAAATTAAAGATGATCATCCATGATAATTGATATTGATGCATCATTTATTGGATAAGTCGACAGAGAATATTTGTTTGCCAAATATTGAAGTTTTGAGATGTTTGAGATTCATATCAAGAAACCTACTTGTTTCCAATTGAAACAAAAAGAAATACTTGATTAAAACTTAAATCTCAAATATTTTTGGCAAATAATCCATAATATATCGTATTGTATAGTTATTCTCAATTAATCAGTTCATGTATGATTGACAGGCTATAAAGGGGTGATTCCTCTTCTTGTGGATGAGATAAATAACTGTTGGAATTTAGCCAGTTTGATTCTCTAATGAACACTTAATTTACCAGAACTTTATGCAATGCATGCTGCTTATGCTGTACACCTAATTTTGCATGTATAATGCAACTCACTGTATTATATATATAGAGTTTCGATCAAAATGCTTATCGATGCAGCAAAAAAGTCCTTTTTTTAGGGTTGTTTTTTGCTTGATTGGCTTCTAAGATTTGCTACAGATGACTGATTGAAAATTCAACTGATAGTTATGAGGCTGAAGTTATAGTGAATAGTTGATTGGATATTGTGGAGATAATATCTCGTGGAAACTGAAAAAAAATTGTTCGTAATTTTTGGCAGTTGTTTTGACAAATAATTCGCTTAAAATCTGGTGGTAATTTTATGAAAACTTTTTTATAACTACTACTCTTTTGTTGCATCATCCATATAGCTCCACACAACTTATACTTCTCATTTATGCATTTTACAATAACAAATCAATACAAAGCACAAAACATAATTGCATTTAATTCAAAATGAAAAATATATGTTTTTTTTTATTTTGTTTATATTCTCGTTCTCTCACTCTTATTTTCGAGAAATTATTCAATACTGACAGCATATGCAAAGATGCATGCGCTGTCCGATCTCAGCCGTCGATCACAACTTTTTTGTTTTTGTTTTTTTTAAATGGGGCCCACAGAAATACAATTCTGCTTTGATCGACGGTCAAGATCGGACAACGCATGCACCTCTACATGCGCTGTCTGTATAAAATAATTTTTCTTTATTTTCACCATCTCATCCACTCCATTTGCTCTTCACATTTTGACGTTACTGTTTTCTCATCCAGTATTGCACTGTGTTGTAACAATCCTTGGTTGTATTTCAACATTCAAACATGATTGAAAACAATCGGTAATCAGAGATATTTATTGGTAAATAATTATTTTCATCTTATTTATTATATAGCTTGGATAAGAGCATAGAAAAGTTAAGCTATACACCCGAAGTCTAAATCATAAATTCTATTTTTTTTTTCTTTCCTCCCCTTGCATAGCTTCATATTTAGGGCCGTCAAAATGGCTCGTTGTTCGCAAACCGCTCGTGTTCGCTANCCAGATCCTTTGTTTCGCATACGTAACACAACAAACAATATATCAACAATTAAACAAATAATAGATGAAATATATTCAACACAACAAAATATTTTCACGAACACCTTATTTTTCATAAAAATAATTTTTTTTCCACAATACTTTTTCATATAAAAACACTTTTCACACAAAACAGTTTTTACTGCACTACAGTTTTCCAAGTCTAAGCCTAATTACTTCAACTAAAATTCTCCTAAAGTTCTTACCGAAGCTTCCCTCGCAACAACGGCGCCAAAAACTTGACAACGACTTTATATATGCTTAAAAATACAACAATTTGATACCGCTGCTATAAGGTTTAAATCTCCGACAACGGCGCCAAAAATTTGATGCAACTTTTAATATGTAAGAATTTATGAACCCAAATTTATATATTTATAATGATTTTGTAAAGTCACAATTTCAAACGCAATTATATGTATCGCTCAATAATATAGAAGCTCTAGTGGAGTCATGTTTATTGATCTCACAGGGAAGCAAGGTAAGAGGTCCTTAGTCAAATTCTAATCTACTATAATTAGTCCTTAGTTTGTAATGTCGATTAAAATGATATTTTATCTAGCAACTACTTCTAAATGTAAGTGTTAAATGTAAAGATAGTAACTATAACTAAATGCA
>JXCR01136876.1:15839-79406 GCA_002079205.1 Phalaenopsis hybrid cultivar
ATATATATATATATATATGATTCATTGAATGGAAAAATTTTTAATTACTTAACTGGCAGCTTTTTAAATCAATGATTAGCTATCATAATAAGCTAAGGATTAAAGCTTCATCTGTCCTTTTAAGGCATCTCAAGTAATGAATTTAATCTAAGTGCAAAGTATGATCTAATCATTAATTAACTCAACTCTAGTCTTTCATATTGATAATATTTAACTAATTAATTATAAGCTTGTCTTTTGCCATCAAACATTAAACCATCCTTTCAGCTCTTAATAACATACAGGTGGACGTAAACTGTGGAGTTTATTGTTAATTACTTAATCACATGGGCCTCCACCGGCAAAAAGAGCCATCTCATCATCATCTTTTCATAGTTATACTTAGTCCAATCAGCTCAGGTAATTAATGAGAATTAATCATTCATTATGTCTTTTTTAATGAAAAGATTAATGGTGCTGTTTATGAACTATTTATTAATTAATGTTTTATCATAATAGTTTATGCTGTATAGCATTTATTTTATGAGGATGCATGCATTGAATCAGGTCATTCATCTCTATAGTATAATCAAATTCTGATGAATCTGGTCCATCTTATCTGCCACTAAAAGCAAAAGTAAACCATCACACCTAAAGGTTTTGGAACTACATTTATTTTTAATCTTTCTTTTTTATTTTATTTTATTTTATTATTTATATATTAATTTAATAAAAACAAATATATTGATATATATGATTAAGATATAATTATTTTTAAACATACTCAAAATACTACAAAGTTATTTTGAATGTTTTAAAAATGTGTTAATTTATTTGAGAAGTAAAAATTAAAAATATGTTACAATATATTAAACAAATATGTGTTTTAAAATAAATAAAAAATAAAAAATAAAATTGTTCACAAACAAACTCCTAATTTTTTTTTAAGGTTTGCTATTCTAGGCTTTGTTTGGGCAGACATGTCATTTTAGTTCAATAGTTTGGTATTGTTGTTTTGGGAGAGATTTTTATGAATAAGTAGAATTTAGTAACTACTTATCATAATTATTGTGTGTCGGAAAATACGTGTTAGTAGAGTGATATATTAACTTTTAATTAGTATTATACAATAAAGCAACACATACATAAATAAAAGAAGTGCTGATAGAGTAAGGGGAACCCCTAAAAGGGTAAAAATCACTGGCCCAAACCCAGTTAAAATAATTTCACTATGTCGGTGTGGGTTACAAAATTTTATCGGTTTTTAATAGTCATAACTAATATTACACTGAGGGGGTTATCGACATGACTTCCGTTATGGGAGTGGTGGAATATATTTGGGAAGTTGAGACGGCGAGACTGTTATGAAGGAAAACTAAAGAAAAGGTCCGGTGCTATAAAAGTCTGATGTCACTTGTTAGCGATGTCGTTGATAGTCATGATGGTCTGATGATGGTTCTATAGTAACGACAGTGTTTTGATAGTGGTGGTGGGTCGACAATGGTGGTCAAGCAACAGTGGTTTGGTTACAACGATTGTTAGACAACAGTGGCAGGGTAGTCTGATAACTCGATGGTTGTGGTTGGACAGCTGTGGTTCGGCGGTGATGACGACCAAATTGCGATGGTCGAGCAACGATGGTTCGACCAGGATGACTACTCAAAAGTGATGGCCGGATAGCAGTGGTTTGTAGGAGGCGACGACTTGACACTGGTTATCAAGCAGCAGTGGTCCGACGATACCAGGGGTCAAACAACAGTGGTCCGGTGGCGATGAGATAGTCAAATAGCGGTGGGGGCTAGAAGATGGAGGTCGGGCAACATTTGTTCGAAGATGGCAATGACTCGACGTTGATGGCCTGACTACAGTTGTGGCGGCTTGACGGTGGTTTGACAATGACAGTAGCTAGTCGGCCGTCAAGAGTCCTCGAGAGCTTTGGAGCACCTTTAGCATTCTCTTCCAGGTCAAGGTCCAGGTCCTCCCCTCATAAAGAAAATGAGAGTTTATTTATAGATTTTGTGAGTGAGATTCTCTGTAAATATTGTATGAATCTGGATCGCTTTATCAGACAACCTAGAGTAATACTTTCAATCAGATGGTGTTTTATGATCAACATTTAAGTATCTCAATGATGTTAGAATTAAATGATCTTGAGCTCATTGAATTCCGCTTGTCGAGATGCTCGATTTGATTATAAAATTATCAGGTTTAGAAATCACTTAAAATATATTTCAAAGCTTCCAACTACAAATTTAAGTGAATGATCCGGACCTACACGGATCATTTTTGGTTCCGTTTGCTTAGTTTCCCTTAGAGCCTTTTGCTTGATCATAAGTTGAAGTGTAGACGCTTTCAATTTTGATTTTTAACCTTTCGATCAAAATATGCTCTCAGATTCATGCAGATCAATACTGCAAAATCAATGGATGGGTGCATGTAAGAGCTTTTATAAGTAGAATCGTAAAAGAAAATTGCTGATAGTGTTTAGCCGACCAGTCAATAGTTTCCACTATCTCTGGAGACATTAACACATTATACACATCGAAGAACAAGACAGAATTTAATACGAGATGTTTCCGACCAGTAAAAAGGAATTTTACATCTCTAAAGACATCATATGAATCAGCTCTTAATGTAATATAAATTAATAAATCATATTTAGATGAGCAATATATTCTTTGTTGATATGTTAAACGTCCCCAAATCTTCAGATAGCGATGGATGGTACAATTATTTATGTTATTCTGACGCATGTGACATTGATGCAATTAAAGCACATAATAGTAAGGTTGTGGGTGAAAGATAAGTATAGTTTGGTGTTCTGATAGATTGCTATCAATTATTATTATTATCTTTGCATCATTCTCGCCCATGATTGAAAATACGATGAATAATGTGATCATCAACATGCAATGAGCACTATATATATATATATATATATATATATATATATATATATATATATATATATATATATATATATATNTTATTTATATATTAATTTAATAAAAACAAAATATATTGATATATATGATTAAGATATAATTATTTTTAAACATACTCAAAATACTTGAAAGCTATTTTGAGTGTTTTAAAAACATGTTAATTTATTTGAGATTAAAAATATGTTACAATATATTAAACAAATATGTGTTTTAAAATAAAAAATAAAAAAAAAATGTTCCCAAACAAACTCCTAATTTTTCTTTAAAGGTTTGCCATTCAAGGCTTTGTTTGGGCAGACATGTTATTTTAGTTCACAGGTTTTTTTACGGGGAACCCTTGAAAGGGTAAAAATCACGGGCCCAAACCCAGTTAAAATAATTTCACTATGTCGGTGTTGGTTACAAAACTTTATCGGTTTTTAATAGTCATAACTAATATTACACTGAGGGGGTTATCAACATGACCTCAGTTATGGCAGTGGTGGAATATATTTGGGAAGTGGAGACGACGCAACTATTATGAAGGAAAACTAAAGAAAGAGGTCGGGTGCTATAAAAGTCTGATGTCACTTGTTAGCGATGTCGTCGATAGTCGCAGTGGTCTGATGATGGTTCTATAGCAACGACAGTGTTTTGATAGTGGTGGTGGGTCGACAATGGTGGTCAAACAGCAGTGGTTTGGTTACAACAATTGTCAAACAACAGTGGTGGGGTGGCACGGTGGTCTGATAGCTCGATGGTTGTGGTCGGACAGCTATGGTTCAGCGGTGATGACGACCAGATTGCGACAGTCGAGCAACGATGGTTCGACCCCGATGACTGCTCGAAAGTAGTGGCCGGATAGCAGTGGTTTGTAGGAGGCGACGACTTGACACTGGTTATCAAGCAGCGGTGGTCTGACGATACCAGTGGTCAAACAACAGTGGTCTGGTGGAGTGACGATAGTCCAATAGCGGCGGGGGCTAGAAGATGGCGGTCGAGCAACGTATGTCCAAAGATGGCAATGACTCGACGTTGATGGGCTGACTACAGTTGTGGCGGCTTGACGGTGGTTTGACAATGACAATAGCTAGTCGGCCGTCAGTCGTCCTCAAGAGCTTTGGAGCACCTTTAGCATTCTCTTCCAGGTCAAGGTCCAGGTACTCCCCTCATGAAGAAAATGAGAGTTTATTTATAGATTTTGTGAGTGACATTCTCAGTAAATATTGGATGATTCTAAATCACTTTATCAGACAACCTAGAGTAATACTTTCGATCGGATGGTGTTTTATGATCAACATTTTAGTATCTTAATGATGTTAGAATTAAATGATCTTGAGCTCGTTGGATTCCGCTCGTCGAGATTCTCGATTTGATTATAAAATTATCAGGTTTAGAAATCACTTGGTCTCCTAAAATATATTTCAAAGCTTCCAATTATAAATTTAAGTGAATGATCTGAACCCACACGGATCGTTTTTGGTTCCATTTGCTTGGTCTCCCTAAGAGCCTTTTGCTTGATCATAAATTGAAGTGTAGACGCTTTCAATTTTGATTTTTAACCTTTCGATCAAAATATGCTCTTAGATTCAAGCAGATCAATACTGCAAAATCAATGGATGGGTGCATGGAAGGGCTTTTATAAGTAGAATCATAAAAGAAAATTGCTGATAATGTTTAGCCGACCAGTCAATAGTTTCCACTATCTCTGGAGACATTAACACATTATAGACATCGAAAAACAAGACAGAATTTAATACGAGATGTTTCCGACCAGTAAAAAGGAATTTAACATCTCTAAAGACATTACATGAATCAGCTCTAAATGTAATATAAATTAATAAATCATATTTAGATGAGCTATATATTCTTTGTTGATATGTTAAACGTCCCCAAATCTTCAGATGGCGATGGATGGTACAATTATTTATGTTATTCTGACGCATGCGACATTGACGCTATCAAAGCACATAATAGTAAGGTTGTGGGTGAAAGATAAGTATCGTTTGGTGTTCTGATAAATTGCTATCAATTATTATTATTATCTTTGCATCATTCTCGCCCATGATTGAAAATACGATGAATAATGTGATCATCAACATGCAATGAGCACTATATATATATATATATATATATATATATATATATATATATATATATATTATTGTTGGGTACCAAATTGAGAGTGACCTCACACCAACTAGATAAGAGCTTATAAAAAGGAAAAGACAACTAAGAAAAAAGAAGAAGAAGAAGAGAGGATACATTATGAAAAATGAAGATGGCACAAAGAATTTCTATTTAAGGCTTAGTTTCCATTAACAATTTTCTCTCCCTTATCCCCTATGGTCTCCCATATTTATAGGTTTGGATTGGCTTTACTTAGAAATAGTTACATAAGTGGCTAAGAAAATAAGTGAATATATTAAAAAAATATTATAAGTATTCCTATAGTGTGTTGTTTGTGATAACATTATTAGATTATTGAGTGAGTTGATAAAGTATCGTCTTGTCAAACTAGCCCGTTAAACAAATTTGTCGAATTGGACAATGTGAATTGCTTAAACAATATATGCTAAGATATTTAATACTTCATATGCATGATTGCATCAAATAAATTTAGGGTCTGTTTGAGAAAACTTTGACTGCTTTGTGTTTAAAATCTTCACCGCAATTTTGTTTGGTGACCTACTTTCTTGCTGTTTTTTTGAATTTTTTTGTGGTGAAAAACTGTCTTTTTAACTTGACATGTCAAAATGTGGTAGTTACAACAAAGTTGTCTGAATTTTTTGACAAAAAAATATACATTTATATTTCTCATCAAAGATTTTAAAGAAATTGATTTCTCCGTTATAATTTTGTAATCAACTTTTTAAAAAGCTACAGCCACTCTCAACAAATCATTAGTTGGTCGACATTATCGGATTTTATATGCCGAGTAGGTTGGATTCAACAGTGGACTTGTATTTTTTAAAAATGTACTTAAAATATTCTCACAACTCCCACTGCATGGGCGATATCTAGTCTTGTGCAAACCATTGCATACATAAGTGAACTAATAGCTGAAGCGTAGGTAAACTTACCGATGTGGTCTCGTTCCTCCTCTAACATGGGTGACAGATTCTTGTTGAGTCTAAAGTGACTGCCCAGAGACGTGCCAACTGGTTTGGCCTTATCCATATTGAACTGCCGAGTATCTTTTTCACATACTCAGCCTGTGAAAGTCTGAACGTGCCTCTTAGTCTGTCTCTGACAATTCTCATGCCAAGGATTTGCATTGCAGCTCCTAAAACATTCATTGCAAAGTGCTTTGACATCTGCTTCTTCAGGTTATTGATCTCATCAATAATGGCTCCTGCAATAAGCATGTCATCCATGTACAATAGTAGAATAATGTAAGAATTGTCAAAGTGCCTGACATAACAACAATGATTTGCCTGACATCTGGTGCACTTTACATTTTGCATGAGATTATCTAATTTATTGTACAACTGTCTAAGAGCTTGCTTCAGGCCATATAAGCTCTTCTTCAATCTGCAAACTGAATCTTCATTTCCATGTACCACAAATCTCTCAGGTTGGTGCATGTTGATGTCTTCTTTAAGATCCCCATGAAAAAATATTATTTTCACATCTAACTGCTCAAGAAATAGATCTTTAGTGTCAACCATGGATAGTACCATCTTGATGGTTGTGAGCTTCACCATAGGAGAAAAGATTTCAGAATAATCAAAGTTCTGTCTTTGCTGAAAGTCTTTTAGAACAAGTCTAGCCTTATACCTCTTACTGTCATCATCCACAATTTTAACCTGGTACACCCACTTGTTATGCAATGTCTTCTTTCCTGGTGGAAGTTCTGTCAGCTCCCAAGTCTAATTCCCTAGCAGAGAATTCATCTCCTCTTTCATGATCAGCTCCCACTTGCTATAGTTTTCATCTCGTAAGGTTTCTTCATACCACTGTGGTTCTCCACCATCTGACAGCATAATGTAGTTCAAGATAGGTGAGTAACGCTGAGAAGAACAACTATTCCTGACTGACCTGCGAACTGTAGTTGTAAGGGTGGACGACTCTGAAATTGTACGCGGAACAATAAGAATGGGTGCCCCAGACCTACTCTCCTCGTCACTTCCATCAATGTCATGCATTGTGACGTCTGATATGTCATCAAACCTTACCAACTTGGATTCCTGAGAAGCTACTTCATAAACTATAATGGAGACTTTACCAGACTTGTCCTTTTACATGATGTTCTCATTAAAAATCACATTCCTATTTCTTATGATCATCCTATCTTGATCATCCCAAACATGAAATCCAAATGCCTCGTCTCCATAATCAATGAAATAACATTTCTTTGACTTAGCCCAAAGTTTGCAACGAGCATCAGGATAAATAAGAACATAAGAGGGTCAACTAAAAGTTTTAAGATGAGAAAAATTGACCTCTTTCCCACTCCAGACATCCTCAGAAAATTCACAGTTTAATGGGATGGATGACCCTCTGTTGATCAAGTAAACTGCAATACTGACTGCATCTACCCAGAGAGTTGGAGGTAGTCCGACGTGCAATCTCGTGCTTCTTGCACGCTCATTTATGGTTCTATTCATATGCTATGCAACTCCATTTTGTTGTGGTAGAATGGTCTTATCTATTCTGATACCCTGAGCTGCACAATACTCCTTGAACCTACCATCAATATACTCACCATCATTTTCAGATCTTAAACATTTCAATTTTAAGTTTATCTTTGTATCAACCATAAACTTCCAAATTTTGAACACATTAAGTACATCTGATTTATGCTTCAGGAAATAAACTCATACCTTCTTGTTGTGGTCATCAATGAATGTAACATAATAATGAGAGCCTCCAAGAGATGCCACTCTAGAAGGTCCCCACACATTTGTGTGTACAAGTTTCAGTTTTCTTGCCTTTGGCGCTCTTCCACTTTTTAAGAAACTGAAATTCTTATGTTTCCCCATAATATAACTCCCACACAAACTGAGATCAACTGACTTCATTTCTTGTAGCTTTCCTCTGGATTGAAGTTCTTTCATACCCCTCTAACTCGTGTGGCCAAATCTGCAATGCCACCAATCTGCAGTGCTCTCTGCAGCGATAGTTTCAACACTATTAGTTGAACCAGTAGTAATATATAGTGTACCAGTTTTCTTACCCCAAGCTAATATCCTCATCGAGCTACCCAACAGAAATGAGGTTTTTCTTTAACTCAGGAATGTGTCTGACATTTTACAAGCTCCATTTGCTCTTATTAGTGAGTGCAATGTCAACGTCTCTCATCCACACCACGTTCAAAGGTTCTTCATCAGCCAGATATATCTTCCTAAAGTCACCTGTAACATAATTTCACATTTAACTCCTAGTGGGAAGATGTATGGATGGAAGCTCCTGAGTCAGCTTCCAGTCATTAACATAACTATGAACTGCAAGCAATAGTACATTCTGCACTTCTTTAGTTACAATATTAGCACTAAAGTTTTCTATCCTTTTGGGATTTTTTCAGTTCTTCTTTATGTGTCCAGCTTTCCACAATTCCAATAGGTTGCTTGCTGAAAAGGCTTTGACTTGCTCTTACCTTCGTGCTTTGATTTTGATCTTCCTCTGTTTGAGTTCATTTCCCGTGATCTCCCTCTAGAATCAACATTCAGTGCTGAACTCAAACCTTCAATCTCGTCAGAATCTTTCCCGCACATCTCTTCAGCTAAAATAAAATCACAAATATTATCATATTTCAGCTTAGATTTACATGCAGAATTGCTAGCAACCATTCTCATGGCTTCCCAACTATTTGACAATGAAACTAAAATTATCAGTGCATGTATCTCATCATTAAATTTAATTTCCACAGACGATAATTGATTTATGATAATATTAAAATCATTCATATGTTGTGCAACAAATATACCATTTGTCATACTTAAGTTGAAGAACTTTTTTATCAGATGCACATTATTATTCGCTGACGACTTTTCATGCATATCTGACAAATCTACCATGAGATATGTAGTTGTCATTTCCTTTACGACATTCTGTGTAATAGATCTCGACAGAATCAATCGAATAAACCCTATAACCCATCGATCTAACAATAGTCATTCAGCCTCATCCATCTTTTTATGTCTCTTTCTCAGTAACTGAATATGAAGTTTCTTTCGATAGAGGTAGTCATCTATCTGCATCCGCCAGTAACTAAAATGCGTGCATCAAACTTCTCAATCCCTAATACATTCACTTCGTCTCCAATCATCGCTTTCCCTCAGATATGAACCCTGGCTCTGACACCAATTGTTGTGAAAAATGATGACAATAAAGTGAAAAACTGGTACAAAAAATATTCATAAAACACAGATTTGCAGATTTACGTGGTTTAGCAATTTCGCCTATGTCCACGGTGTTTCAGAGGATATTATCGCTTTAAGGATTACATCATCAATCACCTCGATAATTATAAGAAGAACTCCCTCTTCCGCTCTCTCTCTTCTCTCTCTTCTACTGTAAGTCACAACGAAGAGACCAAAGGAGAGAACATATGTATTGTGATTACTCCTCCTTCACCCATGAGCCAACACCGGAGAAGAACACAAAAGGGAGTCTTAGAAGAAATTCGAAGGAGAACAACTGCCTTAAATCGAGAAACAGAGATCGATGAGTGCGGGAGAGAGGGAGAGCAAGCAAGAGTAGGAAGCAAATAAGAAAGAGATGACAAATAACAAGGAAACCAATAACAAGAAATTAATTCATCAAGATACATTCCATAGATGCGAAATCCACTCAATTTGGATGTAGTGGACCAGACACTACATAACATAGCAAATTAACTCTTACGATGAACAATATCATCTCTTATTAAAAAACTTTTTGGTTAACACCCGCAAAATGACGGGTTCATAACTAACTGACAAAATATGACCGACCGTTAATAATTACTTATAACTGACGACATAATGCGTCCGTATCAATTAAAATCATCGGAAAAAAATATTAATGTTTATATGCAACGACATATCTTGTAATTATGCTCTCCCAAATAAGTGAACTTATAAAATGTCGCTACACCGTTAGGAAATATAACATTTTTTCCGACGCAAGTTTAGGCCGCCGGTTTTTGTGTTTTTTTCTGGCTATGTTTTTCAAAAATATACTTAAAATATTATAATCGAATCACATAACTGAAATTATCCCATTTTTCAAATCTAGACTTCTAATTTTTTATAATTACATAAAATATCATGCTAACCTCTTTCCCCTCCTTAAAGTCGATCATTAATTCAGCCCCCATCATCCTTCTGCTTTCCAATAAACTGTCCTGTGACTGGACCCAAGATTAATGTGACCTGCGACAATATTAAAACGTCACCATCCTCTCCCAGCGAACAAAAGATGAAGGAAACGGCTGAATAATGAGTTAGCTTTCATAGCCGCTGTACTGCAAAGCTATGCAAAGCATGAAAGCAAGCCGCCCACGATTCTTCCACCCCTTCAATCATACAAACAGCACATGACTCTCTACTCCATACACCAAACCCTAACTTTTTCCCTTCTCTCTCTCTCCTGCTCCCACATATATTCTGCAAGTATTTTGAAAAAAACCAGCAAGGCCTCCATCGAGAAAATGAAAGAGAACCGAATTAATTAAGATTCCAAACCCGGCCACTTCAACGGAAGCTTCTGAAAGGATGTATCAGCTGCCGTTTTTCAGAATATCTCAGAGATAATGTGTACATGATTTTGTGTATTTGTGTATGGTGGATGGTTTATTCTTGTCCTCTGGAGTCAACACATCATAAGACATCATGAAGACTTCATTTCAATTTGGGAAAATTTATAGTTTATTCGATCGAATTTTTTTATTTGCTTTTCTAAATATAAAATTTCAAAGAGAAGCTGAAAAGACTAGCAAATTTTACTGCAAATGAATATTATTTAAGAGATTATCATAGTTGTCTCAATGGGACCTATAGCTTCCATATGATTCTCCTTTTTTTTTCTAAAATAATTTCTTAAATACTCTTGAATTATATTAAAAATTATCATTTTGCCTGCTAACCTGTCGTTTTATAATTAGTTAAGCACATCGACTGACTTAGGAATCTCAGTACTTTTATACGAGAGCTCGCATATATATAAAATTAAAAGAGCTGCTCATGGCTTCTTACGCGTTAATTAAAAAGATATTACAAAGTTTGGGAGGGATAGTGGATCCCCAACTAAATGCAAAAATACATCAAGTTCTTAGGGGTTCCACTCTCCACGATACAACTCCACGCTAATAAGACTAAATAGCTCAAGAAAAAACCAAACATAAAATGCATGTAATCATCCAAAATGTATACTAACACATAGTATACCCAAAAAAGTTATATGTACACCACATTCCCAAAGTTCAGCAGTGACGAGCAGCAAAATCGTAGTAGAGGCTTGAAGTTCCATTGAGGAATGCAAATATAACACTCGGAACCTATGTCCAAATGCTAGCAAAACTCAAAGAAAAAGTTTGCGTCAAAAATATATAACTTTGAGACATAGTATGGTAGAGCTTCAAGCCACAACATATTGCTAATTAATAGATAAATGGAGACATTCCAGGCCTGATAGAGATCGCAAATCTCACCTCTGAAGCAGTGAGAATATTATATCCAAATTGTATATAAATATATATATTTCCCGAAATACTAAGCAGTAAGGATCAGTAAGACCCAAAAAATTCCACATTATAGAGCAGGGAGACCTCCAAGAAAAGGAAACTCTAGGTGCAATAAATTTACTCCCCAAACAAGGATCATGCAAGATAAAACTGCAATAATCATCATAAGAAACAAAACACAAGCAAAATAGATTGTGAAAGGTGACCAAAAAGCAACTCAGATATAAACCATTAAACTCGCTATCTTCTGATATAAGGCACATTAATTAAATCCCCGTTTAAAAGAGTTTGAAGGTGAGGCGAAGGCAAAACCCCTACCATAATTCTTTGCAGGCCTTGCTTAGCCAACCAATCAATAGCAAAATTACATTCCCTATAAATGAAGTCAACTTGTATAAAAAAATTGTGATATTTTATATAATCATGTATCATATTAAGCAAACAAATGACATTCCAGGTAGGGGTTGTGATTCGATTGAAAATGTTAAAGAGTGCCTTAAAGTCCGTCTCAACACATAAAGCATGAAATTGAGAAAGAACATCAATATTTAATGCATTCCATAGAGAGTAACACTCGACATCCAGAGGTGACGAGGCACAAACAGGCGAGGCAAAATAACAAAGGCAGCTTCCCATAGAATTTCAAAAAATTCCACCCATCCCAGCAGCAGTTATAGTCCAGCTCCCATCCACATTAAGTTTAATCCGACCATCAGAGGGGGTTTCCACTATAAAAGTGTGGCCCTCCTACCCCTCTATGAAGAATTAGTACTTAATGCAATGTGGTGTAAAGTTTTAGGAAAATAAGCAATTATATATGAAGTGGTAAGAGCGGGTTTAGGGTGGAGAGCCTCGTATTTATAAGCGTTCCTTGTAGACCAAAGAAACCAGAGAATAACAAAAGGAAATAGTTCCAGATTTTCACATAAAATGGGGAAGCCTTCTAAACATTAAGATAATTGTTCCACTCCAAACGATCATAAGATCGTGGAGTCCAATTAATACCAAAATACAAACCAATCAAGCACAAAACCTCAAGAGCAAAATAACAATCAAAGAATAGATGAGAGGCAGTTTCCTCATGAAATTTGCAACGATTACATCTAGAAGCCATACACAAACCCTTTAACTTTAGAATATCATCAAAAGGCAAGAGAAATAAGAAATATCTCCAAAGAAAGAAGGATATAGAGGGAGATAATAAGGCATTCCAAAGATTAGAGGTCCACCTACGAGGAGTGAAAACATGAATATTTTGATATAGCAGTTTAGTGATGGAAACATTAGTGGTAAATTTCCATATAGGATTATCTAATTTAGTGGCATCAATGGGTATTTTTTGAACTTGATCAGAGTTATCCCCAATCAAAGCCCTAAGCNCCCCAACCCTCTTCTCCCTCCTCCACCCCCCGAGCGACCACAACCACAACAACAACAACAACAAGCATACCTCCTCAAACTCTTTCCGCTCTTCCTCCGCCTCCGCCGGCAACTTCTTCCGAATGTTCAAACTCCTCCCCGCACTCTCCTCCGGCTGCAAAATGGTCGCCCTCCTCAACCGCTCCGCCTCCAAAACCAACTTCCTCGCCGACCACGCGACCACCATAACTCTCTTTGGCCACCGAAGAGGTAGAGTCACCCTCGCCATCCATGAAGACACTCGTTCTCCTCCCATATTCCTCATAGAACTCCCCATCCTCACCGCCTCTTTTCACAAGGAGATGTCCTCTGGAGTGGTTAAGCTGGCGCTTGAAAGTGAGACAATATCGCAAAGAAAGAAGCTTATGGAAGAGTATGTTTGGGCGGTTTTCTGTAACGGGCGGAAGTCTGGGTATTCGATCCGGAGGAAGCATTCGCAGGCTTCCGATGATGAACGGCAGGTGATTCAATCGAAAAAAAATTAATAAAAACATCATTTTGATTGTAGTTTATTTCTAGAAAAAATAGGATACAAACATAATTACGGAGGCAAGTAGGAAAAAATATTACATCAGGACACCACGTGTAGAATTATGTGCAGACTGAAATGAAATTATGTCGTCTTAGAGGTGATCAGCCTGTTAATATAAGAGAATAATTCCCTCATGTTATTCATATGTTATTGTGTATTATATTTTATTTATTGTGTTATGAGAATATTCTCGATGTTATAATAACACAATAACACATCAATAATACTTGAATAATACGCAATGACACCTGAAAAACATACAATAACACCTGAATAACACGAGGAGAATATTCCCTTGTGTTATTGAGCCGATCAACCCACGGCGTAATTTCATTGGATTCTGCACGTAGCTCTGCATCCACGTGTATAGTCCTGAATATTTTTTCGACAAGTAAACATTTTCGAATGTTCTTTCGCAAGAATGATACATTTTTTTCCCGTTTCAAATCCCCCCTGTTTCCTCCAACGACAAACGCGACATTTTAGAAGAAATTTCGCTATTTCAAAATAAGCCTAATTTCAATTAAATAAAATAAATAGATGAGTTTGCTATTAAAAATGATAATAGTTTTTTTTTATTAATATTTTAAAAAACACATAATTTGGATGGCAGGTAATGCAGCTGCTGCGCGGTGTTTCAATGGGGGCCGGAGTGGTGCCGGCGGAGAAGGAGAATGGTGGGGAGGGGGAGATGACGTATATGCGGGCGAGGTTTGAGAGGGTGGTGGGGTCTAAGGATTCAGTGGCTTTGTATATGATTAACCCGGATGGGACGGGCGGGCCGGAGTTGAGCGTGTTTCTAATCCGGGTCAAATAATATAAATTTTTTATTGATTATAAATATGCATTTTGATAAATATTTGTAACTTTGTGCATTGACATGATGGTGTTTAATGATGGAGATATATGAATCATATGAAATTGGTGTATTGTTACTTAGTTATTTATTGTGTATGATTGAGTATTTGGATTTTTGTATATGTATGTGTATTGATATATTGAGATTTTAACATTGGTCAGTGTACGTGTCAGTGAAATAAAGTTATTGAGCTGCCTTTTTTTTATTTTTCATTATTATTTCGGAAGGATTTTTTGATGAAGTGAAACTAACATAGGATTATTTAGTTACATACCATTGATTTTAGTTGAAGTTTTATTTTAGTAGATTTCAAGTTGGTTTTGTCTTTTGATTGTTGTATAAGACAAAAAGTAAATAATTAATATTAGCAAAATGATGTTTCACAATATTATAGAAAGAGTTGTCAATAACAATAAAAGATAATATGTTTTGTAATAGCTTGACGGTTTTTTTTATTCGACACAAGTTTATATTACAAGTGAGAGAAAAATGAAGCAAACCTCCAACTCGAGGAAAAATTATTTCATACGGATACCTCATGCAGAGATGCATGCGTTGACCGATATCTACCGTCGATAACCGCAAAGATATATTTCAGTGGGCCCCACTTTTAACTTTTTTTTTTTAAAAAAAAAATTTGATTGCGGCAATCGACAGTGGAGATCGGACATCACATGCTTCTCCTACTCGAAGGGAGAGAGAGAGCCTAAAGGAACCTTATCTTATATGCCAAAAGGGTGCTCTTTTTATAGAAAAATAAAGAGGGTAGAGGTTTTATTTGATAAAACACTTATTTATGGACATACACTTGATGAATAGTATTTGCTTTACTTGAGATGGGTAGAAATATTGTTTGTATCATCGTTTAATAATTGGATTTGAATTTTTTTTATTTTACGGTTGACATAAATATAGTAATTGTAATATCTGCAATTACAAATTATTATTATTATTATTATATTTTTTTATGTAGCAATGTTCTGTTCATAATCTATGCTTGGTTCGGAAAAATTAAACTTTGGGGGGTAAGATGTAAAGGAATAAGAATTAGGGGCTGTGTTGGTAAATTCACTTTAACGAAATACCGCGAAACAAATTAGGGTTTGCGGGGGGTTACGTCTTTGGGTCCAACGATCAAAGAATTTTCGTCTCGAATTCGCTTCGAATTCCTCGTTCCAATCCATTCAGCACGACATTCATTGCTGCAGGATGGCGGCCGTCGGCGATTGCAACGGTTCAGCTAAGATCTTCACGGAGGTCGTCCTCGTCCGTCATGGGGAGACGACGTGGAATGCATCACGAATCCTTCAGGTTTTATCCTCTCCTCGCGACTCCATTATTAATTTCTTTGTTATCCGATTATAATTGCTAGAAGAGCAGAGGAAAATGTAGTTCATGGGAAATATCCAAGAAAAGACAAACCTAAATTTAGAAGAAAAATGGTGAAATACATCTTTGTCCTGCGTAGGGAAGGTGGTATGCATGTAAAAACTGAACTTTAGGTGTTATTTACTCTTTTTTTTTATTAGGGTTGCTATCTAGAATTCCTGCTGGATTCATAGTTTGGTGAGAAAATTCGATTATTAATAGCGGTGATAGCAATAATGTTTGTTTGTTAAATTGGCTTTCTTTCCTTTTGAGGTTGTTTGGAAAAGATAACTACATTATGGATGATGTATGCCAACATTGTGGTTCGTTAAGGTGTCTCTCTCTATTCTGTGGTGGTGGGGGACAGAAGATGGTGCTTAGTGGCGGATTTTGTTATCATAGAGGATTGCTGTCACTTTTTTTTAGATTACAGACAAGTTGGCTCGTGACAAAACTGTTGAACATGGGCTCTCTTAGCTGTTTGTTCATTAGGCTTGACTTATTGATAATGACAACACAGCCGAATATGAGCTTTGCTAGCTGTGAGTTCATTAAGCTTGGCTTATTGTTATGGAAGGTTGATGAGGCTGTTGTACTTCAAAATATCTCATAGATTGAGTTCAAGTAAGTCCGATTCAAAGTTCAGAATAGGATAGTAGAGAAAGAAGAACTAAATTAGTGAACTTGGCATGAGCTTTTGAACTTTTTGCTGCAATATGATGCATGGGCTGTTACTTTGCACTATAAGTGATAGGGAAGTGTGTTAGTAATTAAAATGATGGTAACGGCTAAGTCCCGATATAGGAGTTCTAGTGTATGGCAAAAGTAGAATAGAATTGAAATGATGTAATTGTTGAGGTGGAGCTTTATGATAATTTGCGAATTCGTCATCCTTTCATGGTTGTGGAATTGGAGCTGATTGCACATTTCAAAACCAATTAAGGAAATGGTTTGATCTTGAAGGGGCTCTACTGAGGTAGGAAATATGAAATCAAGAAAATTTTTTTTGGAATGATATTATGAAATAATTAAAGTATGTAACTAATAGAATAATTCTAGAAGTATATCTTTATTGGAAAAGGCTTTCTCTTCTTCAATTGATGCCTCCCTTTGTCGTTTCCCCTTGATGGGATTTTTTTTGTGCTTCAGCTCTCGGTTGAGAGAATGCTATAAGGAAAGTGAGTAGCTAAAGAAACAAAAAATTTATAGATGACTATTTGTTTTATTTCCTGTATGGACCTCAAATGAGTACGATAATGAGTTATTTTTGACTCTTAGGCTCTGTTTGGCACGACTGTAGCTGTGTTGCCCCAGGAAGCTACTGCGGGGAAGTTGATTGCTTATTTGTTGCAACTGTGTGAAAATAGTTGTGGGGCAGTTGTTTCTGGAAAATTGACAATTCTGCTTCTGTTCAATAATCGTTGTTTCCACATTCAATCATTCTAGCAAAACGGGAAGAAACATAAACATAGTTGAATAAATTAATTAAAATATTCAAAGATGAGACTAAGCTTCATCTAAATAACCGGCCCGTTCCTACTTTTTCCTAAAAAAGTAACATATTTTTTTGGGGCATTTACATATATAACGCCTAATTCCTATTTACTTGTCTAACATCTAAACATTGCTTTTTATTGTTTATGCCACACAAATCTTAAATATGGCATAAAAATATCTATCATTTGAATTTTTAATAGACAAGGTGTTATGTATGTCGAAATTAGAAATTTATATGATAGATATATAAATACACAAGAAGGTAAATAATATAATCAAAACTTTCAATTAAAAATATGAGAAAATTGGTAAATACTGGCCAAACCTCCTCTGCCTTCACATCTCCGCACTGGCAACGACAATCAAAGCATTTGCAAATAGTTTTCTGAAACGCTAGCACTCAAAATGGAACCCTCTAAAAGTTGAAGAGGAAGAGGGGCCGCAAATCCACGAAGCCTGTCGCGGAGACGATGAAGGAGGTGGCAAGCTCGGGAAGAAGGAGGTTGAAATGACAGATGGCGCGGGCCCGGCTTCACCAGATGTTAGGGCAGAAGAGTTCGCGAGACGCTGGGGAGCGCGGGGCNGTATTGCTGTGGAAAGATTGTGGAATTTTTAAAGTGATATTACGCATGCTTGTTTTGTGTCATAACTCATAAAAGCATTGCCTACTTCACTTAATTATCTTTCATGACTTTCGGTCCATTATTAGGCCCCATGTGCCTAAAATTCCTGCAAAAAATTATTATTGCATGTAAAACTTTTGAGTCATAAAAACTAAGTGGCCATGTTTGATCTTCGGCAACCATATAATTAGAGTGTGCTTTTACTGCTAGGCCTCTGTTAAGTTAGGGGCCGTTTGGAATTGCTTTTGTTTTTATGTTCCATCTTTGTATTTTTTGTTTTATTTATATTTTGATTTGAAACAAAATAAATTTGGCTATTTCATTAAAAGTATGATTGTTATTTAAAAATACTCACAACATCTAAAAGTTATTTTGAAAATTTTCAAAAATATATTGATATATATAAAAAATATAAAAAATATGTAAAAATCACATTAAATAAGTATGTTTAAACAAATAAATGAAAGAAAACAAGATTAATCCTAAACAAGCCCTTTAACTTTTGTTCCTTTTGGATAATTTTTAAGAATAAAATCTCTAGTAGAGCAGGTGCTTTGCATTGAGGACCATGTATGATCTTTGGCTGAAGGCCCTCTACACAGTTCATCTATGAAGATTGTTCTCCCGGTAGCTGAAATTTACACACTAGCTAGTGTCTTGGAANAATATATCACCCTAATCTAAAAATATTTATCAGGATATCATCTTGAGTAATTGATGCCGATTTACAAAGATATTTAATTAAATTTTGTATAATAACAAACATCATTTTCATATTAATAATAATAATAATGGCCGTCTCTATAATTAATTAGACTTTGGCCAGCTACAGTCTTCAAATGATCAAGTTGAACCGTCATTACAATTTTATTGAGTTCTTAAGTGTCTATTGGAATCAATTTTATCTTTTATTTATTTTTTTAGAGAAAAGACCTTTATTTATTACAATTATTTATGTCATTATTTAAAATTATTACAAAAATATCAAAAATAAAAACAAAATTACAATCCAACCGTTTCATTTACTAAATTTCCCATAATTTAAATATGCCGTGCATAACTATATAATCTGATAATAAAAATATAAACTAATTAATAAATTGATATAATTTAAAATATAATTAATTAGCCTCCCTTTATTTTTATAAATTTAAGACTAATTCTACACTCAAATATAAGTATACCTCCACCCTCCTCTCTCTCCCCCAATCAACCANGATCGATCCCGCGGCCCGCGTTCCGCCTAATTTAGCGGTCGGCGGCCGCAAACGCGGCATTTAAACGACGAAAAAAAGAAAAAAAAATTGCGGTTTGGGGCCACGTTGCGCGAAATAAGCGGCCCCAAACGGAGCCTTAGCCACTAAACGTGCAACCTAATGGTATTGCGCCTCACTTATAAAGAGGAAGTTTGTAGTTCAATTCCCACACAAAAAGAATAGAAACATCTAATAAATGACAAGTATTTGAATGAAATTCTAATTACATTCAAAAAGTATAAATCTCCTAAAATTAAGCTAGTCCTTTCTATCTTTCATGAACCAGTCCTTAAGTTAATCCTTTTCCTTTATTGGTCATTGAAATAAGGGAGGTTGGAGACACTATCCTAATGAGATTTTGAACATATATGCTTGATTAATTTTTGTTCGAAAGCAGCTTGTGTAATCCATCGATGTACTTTATTGTGCTAATATCACAATATTTGGGTAAACCTAGCTATCATCCATAGAAGCTTAGTTTAGACATGTTTGTTAGCATTTCTGTATTCACAAATCTGAGATTAGGTAAGCCCAATTATTGTGCATCAACTTGATCCCTTAATTAGCCAGACTAACCTATCAGCTGTGGCCAAAGTTAGAGAAGTCTTCCGGATCATTTACGGAGAGGGATAAATGGGGATCAAGCTTTTAGCTTCGGATACAACTATTATCAAACGGTTTTATTAAAAATATAAATACTATTAGATGTACTATTTACATTTTTGTAATTTATCATGAACTTCTTCAGTTGTAATTTTTTTCTTTTTGACACAGAAATTCACGGATAGTTTCTTCTCTTGTTTTACCTTTTTCCACTTTATTTTTATTCTACAAATTCACAATAAGGGGAATAAAGCAAAGCTTACCTGTTTGAAATGGTGTTAGGATGACTTTTTAAATATCACATGAAACAACCCATTTTTTATTATTCAAAATTTCAAATCAATTTTGATTGAAAATGCTTTGAAAAGTTGGTTTCTTTAGAAGTCTTGGTTTAAAACTATTTAAAATCAACCTAATGTTAGTTTGTTGACACATTATGATTATGCATACATTATTTTCATCGGTAACTTCAATAATTGGAGAGTTGATGAGCATTAAAAGGTTTGAAATGACACTTCTGCTATTTTTTTCTTTTTATTTTTCTGATAGGATATATCATAATGCAATTATTTTAATGATATCCAGGACGCACATATTCTCTACTTCCCTTCATTTTTATAGTATCTATAGGTTTATAACAAATAAGTAAGTAAATTTTGACAAAAATAATCATTTAATTTCACGATTTATTTTCCAGGACGCACATATTTTTTATCTGATATTTTGTTTCTATTTTTTCTTATCATTCATGATTTATTTTCACTAATAACTAAAAATGGGTTTTCTTTAATCTTTTTCCTTGAGATTTATCCCCCATGAAGAGAAGGAATAGAAAGCGCAAAGAAAAAAGGATGTTTCCTTGCACACATATCTATAAGAAAATAAGAAACTTCTTTCTTCCATGTCTCTTTGCTAGAGAATTAGAAAAGAAAAGACGGAGAAGCGCCCATGTGTTCTCACTCATTTGAAAACCTACAAAGAAGTTTAAGAGAAAGAAGAAGAAGCTGGCGCACACACACACACACACACACACACACACACACATATATATATATATATATATATATATTAGTTTAATTCTCCTGACTTGCTAATCTGCTAATTATGTGATAAATTTTCAAAAATTTATTATTTTTTAATGTTATATTTACCCATTTTTTCTTACTTTGGCTTCATGGCCTTTGTGTTTAAACCTTTTCTCTAAATCCATCATGGTAAAGAACTGGTATTCAAATCAGATGACATAAAACTCTGAAGTGCAGCTTCAGACTCCTTAGCCCTTATTACACAGATGAACTCGGTTTATCCTTTCTCTTCATAACTTAGTTTTGCTTTTCATACATTTAGGGACACAGTGATTCAGAACTTAATGACATAGGAAGGCAGCAAGCGGTTGCGGTAAGGTAAGAGACTCTGCATGCTATTACAAATCTTGATTTTGATGGGAGTATTGCATGCCCTTTTTGACCTTTTTGAAGGTGGCGTCCCATCTATCCAAGCAAGAAGATTTCATTGCCATCTATTCGTCAGACTTGCAACGAGCTGCTGAAACCGCCCGTATCATAGCAAGCCGTTGTAATCTGCCTGAGGTATGCTCTTATGCTTTCATCATTAGTTTGTCTTCTGATCTCTGTAAATCCCGAAATCATCAAAAGAGCATTGAAACAGTCAATGGACAGCAACAACTTCTAATATCAGGATTAGAAAACATTATCTTAATCCGGATATTTGGGATAAATCTTACTGGGATGATTACGATGATAATATATGATTTTTTTAGCACTATTTTTGGTTTCTTGTTTCAGGTAATACTGGATCCATCTTTGAGGGAAAGACATCTCGGGGAGCTTCAGGGCTTGACAATGCGGGATGCACAGAAGCAGAAGACAATTGCTTACAAGCATTTCTTGTCCGCTAAAAGAGATCAAGAACTTCCTGTAATTTGCTAAACTTGATTTCATATTTTGGAACTGACTAGTTTTAAAAGCTTTTCATTCTTACATTGTGTGGACGGCCTAGCCTTGTTTGCAATAAAGAATAGTTGACTGATAATTGGGTTATTGCTGTGGAAAGATTGTGGAATTTTTAAAGNAGCTTCTCCGAAATTTACAATTTTTAAGTAGTGCTTGATGTATTGTCATGGGACATTTACATACACACCACACATTTCTTATGTCTTTGCCATCTAACACCTGAACTTTCATATTTACATACATAATACTCAAATACTTAATATCAAATATTAAATATTACTATAACTAACTTTTTAGAAGCGAAATACTTTTTTTAATGTATCAGTTTATTAGACCAAAGTGTTTTAGATGTAAATATCAAAGCTTATGTGGTTAGACATGTAAATATGTAAGAATTGTGTGGCATGTATATAAACCTCCCCTCCCTATTTTTATTTGTTTCAAGAATCATTTGAACTTGTTATCATATGATGCATGTTCTATTTTCTTCTTTTCTCTAATTAATACTTGTTGACCATTAGTTTTTGGTTTATTGGTATGCACTTTTGAGAGCAAATATTTATATTATTTAAATTGTGGTTTTGGCTGATAAAGTTTGTGATTTGTAAATGTCATACCTGTCCTCTTTGTTCTGATTCAGGGTGGTGGAGAAAGTCTTGCTCAACTTCATGAGAGATGCACTTCTTTTTTGGAAAATTTGGCTTGGAAGCATCGAGGTATGAATATTAAAAGTTTTAATTGTTTTTTATTTGCCAATTTTTTAATAATTTACATAAAAGATTTAGGTTGTTTCATCAAATATCTTATGGTGGCAATTTGGTGTAGCCTTACCCAAAAGCAATATAAACTAAATGCTTTAAGAACATGGTTTCACTTTGTGTGATAATCATTTAACTAAAATGTTATTCGTATTTTCTCTCGAGTTAAATTACGAGTAAAGTGCCGAAATAATGTTCTAATTATTTATATGGAGTCATTTCAGGTTGGGTTTGGGGTAGTTATGCAGTGTTGTACCGCACTTTTAGGTGTTTGGCAAAACTGCATTTTGCCTACTTCTAAAAGTTATGACAAGAAGCTGCATTTCGCAACTTGGTTGTTAGAAAGTTCGGGTTGATTTTTTTAATATAAAATAAATTTGTAATAATCATCGCAGTTTTTTAAACAACAATTTCTTCTGCAACAGTTAAAGTTGTTTCTTCAAATAATTACAACTGCCCCAAATAGATTCTCAATCTTGATAAAAGTATCAAAATAGTCATCAAATTCTTTTAATGGAGATTAAAATAATTCTCATTGTGGATTATTTCAGTTGTATTAAAAGAGCCTATAGGCTATGGGCTAAATTGACACTTTTATACTGATATCTTTAAAATGATAATGCATTTCAGGTGAGAGAATCATAGTGGTAACTCATGGTGGAGTGCTGAGAGAGCTTTACAGGAGAGCGCGCCCAATGGGGCCGCTGAATGGCCATATAAAGAACACATCAGTGAATGTGATCCATATTCACGAGGATGGGCAGAAATGGACCATTAAGAAGTGGGGAGATGTGAGCCACCTTCAACAGGTTGGAGCTCAGGAAGATGCCTTTGGTGGTGATAGAACATCTGGCTAAATTCCTGCTGTTCATGTTTATGGACAGGGCATCTTTGAATTAGACGATCAGATATTATTTTAGTCGATATCAATTAAATCAATAAATTTGCGCATTTGTAGCCGTTTTGTCTCAATGGTTCAATGACTTTGTGCATCTCTTGTAAAATCATGAAACTCTCTATCTTTAAAAGTTTATTTGAGATTGCTGCAGTCTGTAAAATTATGGTGGACCTGTTGTAAGTTTTGAAGAAAGTTATGAACATTTTATTTTATTTTATTTTAGAAAAAACTTGGTTACATTTTTCACTTATAATATTTTAATAAATGCTGCTTAAATTTAGGCAATTAATTAATAAAAATAGATATGAATTTGAGGGAAAAAAAACTTCTTTTGATTGGAGATTTTTTTTTCTTTTTTTTTTTAATCCGGCAGTTTAGCAAATTTGTTTAGCTGTTTTTTTTTTACGTCAATTTCTGTAATATATTTAAATCTCTACATAAAAATTATATAATATCTGTAAATTCCCCTTAAAAATATTTGCAAAAATCTGCCATCTTTATGGAACACTTCAAATTTATCATTTTTTTACAGTAATAAATATCAACCGAATATCATGATTTTGAAGAATCATGTTGTTATATTAACATATAAATACTTCTGACATCTCAATATAATATTATTTAACTAGCACATAATATTTGAGAGATAATACTAACGTTCATTAATATCTTAATAACATCAAACCAAATAAACCCTTATATAGCCTGCCATTGTCAAGCAAGGTCCCTCAAATTATTTGCCAAATTTGTGTGACATGAAAATGTTGTTCATTTATAAAAAAAGCAGCCCAAAAAATTTCAATTAACAATAATATATTTAATTTTTAAGGATTTAAAGCTTAAAAGCAACAAAAATAATAACTTCCATTCTAAATCATTTGTTAAATTAGCAAGACTTGCAGACCAACCAACTCTGTAAGCAACTAACATGGTGGGTGAGTATGCCGACTTTTCAAATTTCAAATCAAAACAACATAGATCATGCATGGTCGTTCCTCCTTGAGGCTCTTCTTGAAGCAATTCCAGCATGTGTTGATTTTAAAACCACTCCACTTTTTGCAAAACCTAAACCTCGTGAGAAATTATTACGGGTGGCAACCACACTCTGGACAACGGTCCAAATAAGCTGCCTTGTGGTCCACGTCAACGTGGCCGCATCAGGACTATCGTCCACGCGTAATAATTTTACCTTGTTCTCTTTTGAAATTAGAATGAAACAGTGAAGTTTGTTTTTGTGTGCAGATTGTGGGGAAAGCTTGGTAGCTTGATCCAAAAGAAATTTGGGTTAAGTGCCTTAGCTATACATTGCGCTTCATCTCTCGGCCTACTTCTCAAACTGTCACCCTAGACACATTCCCTCCCATTATAACCCCACAAGTCTCTTAAAGCCTTCGTCACCGTCAGCCTCTACCCTTCCAAACTGAACTCTAAAAAAGCCTAAAAAAAAACATTAGCAAACCTTAAACTCATCCACAAGGAATATTCCCTCCACTCAACCTTTCTAAAGTTTCCCACACTACATACCTCTATTATGACTTCTTGATCAACCATTTATTAGCTAATATACCCGAGTCCTTCAAATATCCAAATCCAATTACACCTCTTGGTCTCCTACTTCTAAACCCATAAAATCTAACCTTAATTAGCCTCCAACACTCCAAAAACTTAATCAAGATCTTCCTTAATCACCCAGTGTGCCATCCACTAAGATCTTCCCATGTTTTGATTAAAAATTTTACCACTGAGTCAAATGTGCATTACTCAATTGGGATCCTAATATGACATTAACTAATCAAACTTGATCTAAAAAAAAGAAAACCAATTAGAGAAGTATAGAAATATATCACCAATTCAATATAAAAAGGAAGAGTTCACAAAACAGGATCAGTGATAGAATAAAAACTAAGTATGACCACACACCAAATTTTAACCATTAAAATACATCCATTCATCCTCCCTAATATATTTTGTGGAATGGGGATCGAAGTATACGTAGAAGGGATTTGAAATACAAGGGTTTCAACTCAATCTAAATGCCACAAGCTCATTTTGAAATTTTGATGCAATACACCATCAACAAACGATGCCACATCACTGATATTAGAAATCATCAAAATTGCCTATATAATACTTCATAATTTTAATTCAGGAAGATTTGCATACAAATCAGTCAATCCTATGTATTAACATGTCTAGCACAAATTTTACATTACGTGTCGCTTACCTTCGCATGAAAAGGTTGATTTCACATTTTAAAAGTCCAGGTTGTAGTATTTTTTATGTGATGTGAAAGATTTGGGTGGTGTAAATGTAAAAAAGTAAAGTTTAGGTCATAGATATGTATATACATAGCTATTGGGTGGTATGTCTGTAAACGCCCCATTAATTTATTATAAAATAAGAAATCTTATTTAATTGTTTCTTGCATACCTTTATGAAATATCTCCACTTAGTGGGATAAAGGCATGTTGTTGTTGTCGTTGCTGCTGCATAACTTTAATTATCTTTCTATGAAATATCCTAAATTATTCCTTAATTAGATCATATGAATTTGAAACAATTGCAAGCTCTCCCTTTCTCCCTCCCTCTCTCCTAGTGGATTCAAGTTGTCAACCTATGCCACAATTTGCATCGAGTAGTATCAAACCCAACTAGTTTTAAAATCATCATGATCATTTCATCATTCGCCTCAATCCACATTAGGGCAAAATATGACTTCCATGGCATTACCAATCACAATAAGCTTAAATTTTAGGTCTAACAAAGCATGAAATGTTCGCTCCATATAATATGGAGTAGACTGATATTAAAAAACCCAACACACTCTATGAAATGCAAAACAAGCATCAATTTGAAGCATAAATCTAATAATTGCAGATTTGTAATGAAACGAAGAATTTTGATTCAAAAGATTAATGGAATAACTCCTTCAATAGCATGCACTTATTTAAAAGAGGTTTGGGACTTATTTAAAAGTATCATGACAATTCTGCCACAAAAAATATTAAAAGCCAACAAATCTGGGGGAAAAAATGCACTTGCGTTTTAAAATTTACAAACATTGAAATTGACAATCTATGAGGTGTATGTAACAGCTAGTGACCCATTCAAAATACTTCAAATTTTGTACTGAATATTTATTTTATTGACTAATATGCCAACATTTTATTAGTCTTCTTGAAGTACATATAGACATTTTTATTAATCTTATTTTTAATACTGAAGATAATTTATCATATCGAGAAATTATTAAGCAACTAGAGTTGCAGATTAACCCACTCATAGAAGACAATGATTAATATTTACAAAAGTTCCCTAGAAGTTAAGGAAATAATTTGAGATGAAGTTATCGCAGCTACAGACACTCCACACGTGTTCTCAGTTAAATGAAAGTAAAAACATCCTAAAAATACATGGATGACTAAGGAAAACCGGGACAAACTTGTGCTTAAATTCTTAGATGGTATGTTGACTTTTAAATTTGCAAGATAGAGCTCTTGGTGGTCCGATAGAGTTGATGTAACACCAACACATGAACATATACCAATGAACACATTACAGATTAAAACACTAGATTGAAATTGAATTTCACTAGCATATTGAATTTCAAAGCAAATGAACATAGATCACGAACGGTCAGTCATACTTGAAGGAATTCCAACATGTGTCAATATAAAAACCCATCCAAAGTAAATCCAAAAAAAGAGGAGATCACTGTTCTGTTCCTACAAAAATCTTAGCAAACCCTAAAATCCTCCACAATGTATATTTCGTCCACTCCACAGCCCTTCCAAGACTTCCCACTGTCCATCCCTACCTTAAACTTTTTTAGCAAACCATTTATCAACTCATTCCTGAGCCTTCCAACCCTCCCCCAATCAAAAAAATATTCAGTACCCAAAAAGACCTCTAGGTCTCGATTTCTAAACACATAAAACCTAACCCTAACTAGCCTCCAACCTCTCCAAAAGCTTCACCAGGATCTTTATTCGACATAACCAACCATAAGCAAGTATGAGCTTTTCTACTAAACCATCCTCCACCACCCCACATCAAAGAAACAAGATAATGCTAACATGTTAAACTACTTGTTATACCCTTCTTAGCCCCGCACAACATGCTGGATTACATGGAATATAATGAGCATCAAACAAAAGTTTAGTTAGACTGTTTATAATCAACCTTTTTCAGGGGCGTTTACACCCAATTCCTCTGTATTCACATATCTAACGCCTATTTTTTTACTTTTTACATTAATACCACCAAAATGTTTCATTTCACATCAAAAATACCAGCATTTTAAATAAGGCATGATGACATGTATGTAAAAATTAACGTTTAGTTAGATATGTAAATACATAGGAATTGAGCGGTATGCATGTAAATCTTCTCTTTTTTAATAGCCTCTTGGTAAGCAGGGAGAGAGAAAGAGCACCGTTTATAAAATGTAATATGAGAATTCAGGCCCAACTCTGCTACCACAATCCGTGTTACCAACCAGCATAAACTTATAAAAATTGCACATAATTTAACTTCCCTATGGATAATTTTATGAGTTTTGATTGAAAATTTCACATCCAACTCATATATTTTAGAATCACATGAAAGCCTAAAATGATAACAGCTAAGCTAGGAGCTTAATCTTGAAAAAAAATCACATCAATTGAAGAACTATACAAACAGACATCAATTCAATGCGAAAAAAGTAGAATCGAGGAAATATGGTCAATGGGAGGGCTCAAGAATACATGATTTCAACTCAATCCAAAATCTATGAGGCTCCATGGAGGAGTTTTGATGCAATGCAACATCAACATAAAATGCCATGTCATTAATATGTGATACTTCATAATGTTGTGAAAAACGACGACAATAAAGTAAAAAAATGGAACGATTAAAATTGCACACAGAGAAAAAACACCAGAGCGACACACGGATTTGTGTGGTTCGGCAAAATTGTCTGTGTCCACAAAGCTGCAGAGAATTTTACTACTTCGAGGAATTACACCGTCGAGCGCCTCGACGTTTACAAGAAATCTCTATTTTCTTCTCTCCCTTCCTCTCTCTCTCTCTCTCTCTTTCTCTCTTTCTTTTAGCTCTCAAGATGACCTGGCTTGGCCTTGCTTGACTTGCATTTCTTTAAAACCAAAAGAGATTATTTATGGAAACCATGAGAGCGGTAGGTGGGAGGTAGGTGAGCGGTGGGTGGGATGTGGTAGATGAGCGGTGGGTGGGTGTGATAGATGAGCGATAGGTGACATACTTAATTAAGAAGCTAATTAAATTCGGTGGACCGGGTCTCCACATTACCCAACAATTCTCCCACATGGAGACCGGGACATTGACTGTATCACTTATTGTTTGCATCATCTACTAGCTGTACCGATCTTTTCCTCGAGCATGATATCCTCCACCTCTGTAACTCAAAACCTTGTTCTTCATGTCAGAAGACCAGCTGAAGTTGAGCACAACTTCAGCTTCTCACGAGTAACACCCTCAGTTGACATATCACCGTCAATGTAAACTTGTACCGAAAAGCTCTTTCCTGGGTTACTCATGTATTTGCTTACCACTCTCATTGCATTAGCAATGTCCTGCTTCTGCAGAAAGCCCTTTTCAACAAGTTCAGCCTTGTAGCTCTTACTGCCACCAAACGCAGTCTTCATCCGACACACCCACTTGTTGTGCAATGTCTTCTTCCTTAATAGAAGTTCTGTTAGCTCCCAAGTCTGATTCCCTAGCAGGTAATCCGTCTCCTCCTTTTTGGTTAGCTCCCACTTGCTCGAATTCTCATCTTGCAATATTTTTTCATAACTCTGTGGTTCTCCACCATTTGTCTGTACATTGTCGATTTTTCCGCTTTTGACGCTCTGCCACTTTTCAAGAAATGAACCTTCTTTTGCTTCCCCATAATGCACATCTGACTCATAAGTCCACACCTAAGTAAACATGTAGTCATATATAGTGTGTCAGTTTTCTTACCCCGAGCTAGTACTAATGCTCATTTGGTAACCTTCCAGGTGCTATTTGAGAACACCACCGAATGACCACCCTCATTGAGTTGTCCAACAGAGACAGTTTTTCTTCAACTCAGAAATGTGTCTGACCTTTTGCAAAGTCCATTTGATCTTGTTAGGGAGTGCAATATCAACATCTCATATTCCCACCACGTCCAGAGCTTTTCCATCAGCCAGATGTACTTTCCCAAAGTTACCTGCAACATAATTTTGCATTAACTTCCAACGGGAAGATATATGGAAGAAAACACCTGAATCCAGTATCCAGTTATCAACAGAACTATAAACTGTCAGAAATAGTGCATCATGTATTTCTTCAAATGTAACATTAGCGTCATCATTCTCCTTCTTTTTAGGATTCATGCAGATCCTTTTTATGTGGCCAGCCTTGCCAAAATTCCAGCAGGTTGCCTGCTGACCTGACTTTGATTTTGATCTTCCACGGTTTGAGTTTTTGTCTTATGATCTCCCTCTGGAATCAACAATCAGCGTCGAACTCGAACTCGAAGTCTCGCCAGAATCTTTCCTGCGCACCTCCTCAGTTAAAATCAAATCACGAATATCATCAAATTTCAACTTAAATTTACCTGTAGAACTACTAACTGCAATCCTCATAGTTTCCCAGCTATTTGACAATGAAGCCAACAATATCAGCACACGTATCTCATCATCAAAATCAATTTCAACAGACGACAATTGATTTGTGATAGTGTTGAAATCATTCAGGTGTTGAGCAATAGACACATCTTCCACCATCTTCAAGTTGAATAACTTTTTTCATCAAATGCACATTGTTATTCGCCGATGACTTTTCATACATACCTGATAAAGCCGCCATGAGATCTACAGTAATTCTCTCATTGATGATGTTGTGAGAAACCGATCTCGACAAGGTTAATCGTATAACCCCCAGAACTTGTTGATCCAACAGATTTCATTCCGCTTCGTCCATCTTTTCTAGTCGTTTTCCTAGTAACGGAAGATAAAGTTTCTTCCTATAGAGATAACCATTTATCTGCATCCTCCAGTAAGCAAAAACTGTGTCATTGAACTTCTTGATCACCGATGTCATCACTTCGTCTCCGTCCATCGTTCTTCCTTAGATTCGAACCCAAGGCTCTGATACCAGTTGTTGTGAAAAACGACGGCAGTAAAGTAAAAAAATGGAATGAGTAAAATTGCACACAGAGAAAAAACACCAGAGCGACACACGAATTTACGTGGTTCGGCAAAATTGCCTACGTCCACAGAGCTGCAGATGATTTTACTATTTTGAGGAACTATACCGTCGAGGCCTTGACGTTTACAAGAAAACCTTATTTTCTTATCTCCCTTCCTCTCTCTCTCTCTTTCTCTCTTTCGCTTAGCTCTCAAGATGACTTGATATGGTTTTGTTTGACTTGCATTTCATTTAAACCAAAAGAGACTATTTATAGAAACCATGAGAGCGGTAGGTGGTAGGAGGGTGAGCGGTAGGTGGGATGGTAGGTGAGCGGTAGGTGGCATACTTAATTAAGAAGTTAATTAAATTTAGTGGACCGGATCTCCATATTACCCAACACATAAAAATTGCGTACAAAATATTAACTGATTTTAATTTATTCTACAATTCAGAATGTATCTTATAAAATAGACTCTTGCATAACTTTTCTTTTATGACATCTTGAATTATTCCTCAATAAATTTCCCTTAAATATCATTATTATTATTTATTTTTTACTTGTATCAATCACATGAATTTTAAGCAGTTAAAAGCAAGTTTCGGTATCTTTTCACTTCTGGCTGTTTTCCCTCTTTTCAATGAATATTAAGTTTTCAATATGTGCTTTAATTTGCATCAAGCAATATTAAACCCAAATAACCAATCAATGGTTAGGCTATAAAAATAACATAAAGACACATGCAGGGATAGGCTAAATCCAAATAGCCTATATTTGGATGTGATAAGGAAAGACTTTGCCAATTGAGATAACAAATACAAGAATAAGAACCGTAGATTGTAGTCAGTGCATCTCTTTAGATTTATGTAAGGTATTTGAGAGTGTATGGTATTCCAAAATTAGGCAATCATGGGTTAAACATTTATTCAAGCAGCGTTGTAGATAAAAAGGTCAAGTTGCATTAAGGTTCTTAGCGCAACAAAGATCTCAAATGACATAACCAACCACTCAAAATGTCCAGTCTAGGTTTTTCTAGTTGTCTTACACTTACATAGAACAAATCTAGATCTGGTGATAGATGCATCACATAATGATTTTGCTAAAGAATATGGACATATAACTAAGTCAGGCATATCAAATAAGCATTGCATAGAAAAGTAATGCTTCACTATTGACCTTGTCGATACCTTGACTATTAACACATATATGCCAAGTCCTATCCTTCATAAGGATAACAAGGAGCTAAGGCTTCCCTTAATAAAATCTCAAGGGAGGGGACCATCAACTACCTTTTAAGTTTAACATGTTGTGTATGATTCATCCTATATTGGGGAATATTTTATAGCAATCCATTGGAGACTAAGTAATATGTTGGATGCGTAAAAGATGAGGGAGCTCATTAGGAAGCTCCTTTGAGTCTACGCAAATAAGTTACTTAGTAACTTGGCAATGATTAGTTGAAAAGTGTTCCTCAAAGGAAAGCTAAACTGCTAGACAATAAGGTCCCAAGTAAACCAAAATATTATCAAGAATGATCTATGGTCTAAGATGACATGTTAATAACCATTGTCGCCCTCAATTTCTCATTAGTGGGGTGATCAGGCGGCAGACAAATTGTGAAGTATTTGTGCTAAAAAACATATGCTTTAGAATTGCAGTAAATGGTGACATCCGTAAAATTGTCAGGGACTTCCTAATAAGACCGTAGCTAAATCCATAAGCAGAACATCAAAATAAATGCTAGCATAATAGCAACCTAATTTGGTCGAGACAAGACAAAGTTCAGTGCTAGGCATGTTGGTCTTATTAAAGCCTACGTGAATTAACACGATAGCGAATGTGACTTTAATGTGTCACCAAAAAAACTACCTGATCATGCACAAATTTTAATGCACATTAGAAAAGATAATTATCATCCAAACTCTGATTTCAATAACTTTATAGCCAAACTGAACATCTCAATAATACGAACCCAACAATACTAAAAATGATTCAATCCGAGCACAAATAAGCTGGAATCAAGCACCTGAAGTTTGATTGAAAATTTTGAAGCAATAATCGAAATGTCAAATGATCTCCAAATTTAAGATACTTCGAGTTAATAGAGCGTTTTGAAGAGTGGAATCCAACGAGCTCAAAAATCACTCAATTTTGAGGTGAATAAGACTTTTATTAAAAAAAGATTCTATGATCAAAGAAATAGATACAAACCATCCAATGGAATGTGATGAGGTTTTTGTTAAATTTACAAAAATGCCACATTGAAAACTTTATAAAGAGTGCTTTATGCTCAGCATGAAGAGAGGAAGATAAAGTTAAGAGTTATATCCAAACTCATGAAGAGAGCGAGAAGTCAACGACAACCAGAATTGTCACCGACCACCACCATTAGTAATTGTAACTTGATTATTATTCACAGGTGATTGTAGTCTAATATTTGTACTCCATCAAAACTCTGTAATCTCCTCTTCAATTAGAAGAGTGAATTTTTATACCTTGAAATATTAGTAAATAATTTTGACTAGGCAAAACCCCATTATTTTTTTACTTTATGGATTTTTCACATAAAATTTGCATAAAATTTGTGATGTCTTCTCTCTCAACACTTCTTTTATTTGCGTGCATAATGAATCTTTGTTCAACACTAAAAAATTGATATCTCAATTTACCATTACAAATTTTTTAGCATGCAACATACTCATATGCCAATCATTGGAGATGTGAGATAAAATTTGAGGAAATATTCATTGAGTTCTCACCATCAATAATAAGTATGCACCATTTCCCATAAGTGCATAGGTGTGAAAGATAAGAGTAATAAAAACCTCCTTCAATGGTTGTGGTGAAAATGCAAAGCATGGCCATCACCTATTCAGTCTCCTTAGTCAATTAAGGTCCTTCTCACTTGAACGAGGAACCTGGTCCTTCAAATCCTAATAAGGATTGTCAATGTGCTCAATTAATTTCATATTGTTGAAGACCGGGCCAAGTTGGTGAGATGAGCGTTTATGTTTATAGTACGTGAAGCAAGCAGGGGGCCTTGCTTGTATTTGTGTGTTGAAAGGGTCAGGAAACCATCACATATGTTGAGTAATGTTCTTTTGATATTTCTTACTTCTAAGGTACCAGCATGAAAGACATCATCAATGTTGTTATAGGTAGAGCTTTTCCCACGCTACTTGATGTAGATTATGCAATTACCAGAAGCCTCTACTTTTCAAGGCACTGTAAAGTATGCAGCCATTCGTAACATCAAACTTTTCCCTTGGATTGACCTCTGTGTTGCTTAGAAGAGATTGTAATCTCTTTATGTCAGTTTCTATGCTAATTGATCAATTTTTAGACCTTGATATTTCTACTCTCAAGCTTATGAATACATGTCTCCAACCTTTAAAGTGTTGCATCAATCCTAATCAAGAATTGGCGTGGATATAGTAAGATAAATAAGAGTATCCCTCAATGATACAACCCATCTTTAGTCTATTGAATTCGGAAGCTTTTTGAAAACTTATTGGTTGTTGCATTACATTTTGTTCTTCCAAAAAAAAGTTAAATACCTTTGCCTGCCAGGAAAGTAAGTATTGAAGAATGGATTGCTTGGCTGATTCTAATTTCTTACAAAGTGAGCTTATTCTAGATGTGACTGAGCAAAATAAGTTGTTTGCTTGACATCTCCGCACAAAACTCACAACCAGTTGGTTGATTATGAATTCTACTGACAATGAATGAACTAAGTTTCTTAGCAACAAGAGCTAATATAAGATCAGTAAATTGTACACCAACTAGTTTTATTTTTCAAGATTCTCACTCATCATCACAGGCATTTATTAAAGGTCATCTTCTCTAGTAGATTGTAGGCAGCTCTTGCATCTTGATTATGAACATCCCACTAGGTGCAACATTAATTAGGAGTTTTGTGGATCCAACTAACAATTGTAAATGGCTTGAACTTGCATCCACTTTGGTAAATAATAATGTGGACACGCCCTTCAAAAATCTTCGTACCGCTCTTACGCATTTGTGAAGTGTTTCCCCTTCCAATTATGCAAAGTTCGAAATTTCAATTTACATTATTGTTTTCTTCACTGGTAGAATGTATTTAGATAAACATCCATGTCAAATCATTCCAATTAGAGAAGGAGCCAGAAGGTGAAGAGTTTAGCCAACTCTTGGCCTGTCTCGCATCCAGAATAAAGAAAATCAGAGGCAAATAACATCATCGATATGCCATCATGTTTGAAAGTGTTTGAGATCTACAAAACATTGATGATGATGATCCTCCATCATTAAGCCTCCAAACTAGAAATTTTGTATCATCTGTAAGGTAAAATTATTCGCTTAAATCTCAAGTTTGACAATCTAAGAAATACCATGAACAATAGACAATATATAATCTCATAGGGCCCAACCACTATATTTGAGGCCCCATAGCAACTTATTCATGATTCACCAAAAATAGTGACGCAGTATTAATAGTCAACTTATTATTTCCCTCCAAATGAATTGAAATATGAAATACACAATAATTGATTAAAAAAAGGTTGAAACTGATAACATTGAAGAAGAAACATAAAGGAAAACAAGTCTAGATGAATTACCTTTTATAGTTTGGAGTCGTGGGAAATATGATAGTTTAGTTAATAATCATATTGATTGAATCTTAATAGCTCAAAGCATGTCAAATAACTAGAAATTATCCTCATGCAAATATCAAGAATAAACAAGATGGTAGCGTTAACAAGAAGACAACATTATAGGACTAATAAAGGAACCAATCTTATGGGACATACATAAAATTATAGGAGAGGAAAATAGGACATAAGCTAAAAAATACATCAATAATTGGTGTGATTTGTATTTAAAAAATTAAGTATAGTGATTTTTGGAGCAAAGACCATTTATGAAAAAAAAAGGAAAATAAATAAAGAATAAATATGTTTATTTATTGATCTTTAAAAGGCATATGATTAATAACATAAGAACTTATTTTGTATACATAAGAAAAAATTGTAAATGAAAAGGGTATGTTAATATTATTAAAAATATGCATGATGCATCCTCCACTAGCAATTGAAGTAATTATGTAGTAAATAAAGAATTCCATGCAGAGAAAATTTTATATCAAGGATAAACAATAGACGCTCATCTTTTATATCACTTATAGGGATGCTCAAGGGTTTTAAGTGAAGAACCTATGTGAATACTAATTGCATAGGACAATTTTAATACTTGAACCTCAGCTAAAATAACTATAAAGTTAGGCCAATTGTAGAAAATATAAGAAACATAGGATGGTTATGAAATAAAGGATTTGCAATTTTTGTAAGTTTGAAAATGATAGTAATATCCTATCACATAATAATGTTGGAATATAATGTGATATATGGATGTCATCATTTAAGCATCATAAACTTGTAATGCCAAATAATATGAAATATATATTATGATATAGTTTATTTTGGGCCAAAACTGGGTGATTAAAATGAAACGGTGTCTCAAAAGCATTGTACAATAAAAGAATATATAGATACCTAATGGTTGATTTAAAATCTTAACCTTGATTGACCATTTAATATGGATCAGGCACTAAAGAAATCATTAGTAGGCATGTTAAGTGTAAAAAAAAAATGATAATACTTAGAAATATATAGATTTTGAAATGATAATGCCAAAGAGGTAGTGAAGTAGCACTTATTAAAGATCATAGTCAGTAGATAATAAATTTAGGTGGTGTGAGCATGAACAATAGAAAGGGAAGAAGATACATTATTAAGATGGGTAAATAAAATTAACATGAAATGATAAGCGAAAATGTTAGACAAAAATGGCATAACTAGAAGATGAAGAGTAACAACTATTGAGTTACAGTTAAACGCCTCAGGTAATATCAATAGGAACCTACGGGGAATGAGGAAGTATACAGCAAACCCAAAATAGTGGTTTCACTAAATAGCTGGGATAAAAATAATCGAGAAGAAGATGGAGATGGAGATGAAAATGATGTGATTAGTTGTTTACTTGGGGGACATTGAAGTCCTGTGATGGGGATTGAATTTATTTGCTTAATTTATGGAAAATTATAAGCTACAGCAATAAGAGAAACAGCTACTGATTGTGTTTACTATCATATAGATACCATGGGAACTAAAATAGAAACTGTGAAAAAGAAAATCAATAATCTTTACAATTATATGCACTACAGCATGAATTGCTATAAACAGAACTTAATTATTGTTCACTATAACAAAAAATTAAAAAGTGTGATCCAAAACTAGATAAAAATTTCAAATTATGCAGTATATGGCATAGATGTCCGGAATTATAGCTTCAACTCAATTGGACATTTAGAAATCAAAATAACACATCATGTGTATGTAAAAGGAAAGCCAGAAACAAATATCTCAGCAACTATAAAATCTAATAAAAGAGTGGTAAGCGATAACTTTACAAGCATTGGACTTGGAAAATGGCCTAAATTCTTACTCTTACTGTTAATTATTAACATCTTAAACACTTGCCTTTCCATGTTGCTCCATTCAGAGTAAGCCTAACCATTCAAAATGAATCATGAGAAATTATGTCAAGAACGTATATCCTCGACAACCTCAATGCATCAAACATCAACCCCACCTACATCAACCACACCAAGAAAAATATAAAGAAACAGGCAATATTACGCAGAAGATTCAGAGGGAACAGATGAATGCCAGCAGTTGATAAATTGGAAGCAGCAATTTCATTTGAAGGGCACAAAAAAACTATGAAATTTCACCCATGGGTGACGTAATTTTTACAAGGAATCAGCACAGCTAAAAATAGCAGTATACAAAACTACATAAAAAAAACCCTGATACTAAATCCAGTTGGGAAGGCAAAAACCTCAACCAGAATAGAATGCCGAAAAGCAAATGAAGAATCGTTAGCTAAATTCAGAAGGCCAATATCAATTCAAAAGCAATCGATACTAACCTCTTTTCTGCAAACAAGAGGTCTCCATGGCCTACGAACAAAGAAAAAACTACCTTGACGGACTCCCATCTGAAAGCCGTTGCTGCCTCTCATAAAGTTCCTCGGTGAGCGCCTGCCTCACCATCTCCCCGGTATGGTACAAAGCCCTCTCACTATCCACAGGCCGAGCTGGCTGTGGGCTCTCCGGCGGGTCTCTCCACAGGTACTTACCGTCGTCCTCGGGCTCCCCGGCCAACTGGCAGGAGTTGTGCAGCACGACGCATGCAACCACAGTTTGAGCAGCATGTTCCAGCCCTATATTTAGGTTCCTCAGAATCTTCCACCTTCCCTTCAGAAGAGCGATGGCAGGCTCTACCGACGCAGCGATGGCCTTAGCAAGAGAAGCGTCAAAGGCCTCCTGGGCGGCCGCAGGGGTTGTGGCAACAGAAGAAGGAGAAACAGAGGAGAACGGGGTGATGAGGAAGGGAAGGAGTGGAAAGGATGAGTCACCAGCTAGGAACGGGCGAACCATGTGGCCACCAACTTGGATCGAAGGGTCACGGAAGACATCAGAATGGCAGAATCGGCGGTAGAGCGAAGAATCTCGTAGATGTGATGCTGGATCGGACGATCCAGGGGCTCGAACGCAAGCGTCGAGGAAGACCTTGCGGTGATCTGCAACAACTTGGAGCAGAATAGAAGGGAACGGGCGGTGAGAGGAGCGAAGGGAGGGGTCGGTGGAATCCCGANCACATCAGAATGGCAGAATCGGCGATAGAGCGAAGAATCTCGTAGATGTGATGCTGGATCGGATGATCCAGGGGCTCGAACGCAAGCGTCGAGGAAGACCTTGCGGTGATCCGCAACAACTTGGAGCAGAATAGAAGGGAACGGGCGGTGAGAGGAGCGAAGGGAGGGGTCGGTGGAATCACGAAGACGAACAGGGGAAGAAGCGATGGTCGCAGCGAGGTTGGGAAGAGAAGTGAGATCACGGAAGGCAGAGGTGGACTGGACTAGGCGATGGTGAGATGGGAGCTTGACGTAATCGTGATAGACGCGGGTGGAGAGCAGGCGGGTTACGGCATGAGTGATTCGGGAGATAAGAGAAGGGGGGAGAGGGGGATGAATAAGACGAGAGAGGGCACGAGAGGAGATGCCGCGGGAGAAGCGGGAGAGGGAGAGAGCTAGGGCTTGGTCAGGAGGAAGGGGAAGACATAGAGGAGATAGTAGAGGGAGGAGTTGGTCGAGAAGAGAGGCGAAGACGGCGTAGGAGAGGCCGTAGAGGGATCGGAAACGCGCATCGCGTGCGGAAGGGTCCATGGAGAAGATGTTGCGGTCGGAGGGGAGTNAGCGATGGTGAGATGGGAGCTTGACGTAATCGTGGTAGACGTGGGTGGAGAGCAGGCGGGTTACGGCATGAGTGATTCGGGAGATAAGAGAAGGGGGGAGAGGGGGATGAATAAGACGAGAGAGGGCACGAGAGGAGATGCCGCGGGAGAGGCGGGAGAGGGAGAGAGCTAGGGCTTGGTCAGGAGGAAGGGGAAGACAGAGAGGAGATAGTAGAGGGAGGAGTTGGTCGAGAAGAGAGGCGAAGACGGTATAGGAGAGACCGTAGAGGGATCGGAAACGCGCATCGCGTGCGGAAGGGTCCATGGAGAAGATGTTGCGGTCGGAGGGGAGGGTGAGGATAATGGAGGAAGAAGAAGGGGGCGGGGGAAGAGGGGGAGGGGAAGGGGACGATGAAGACGAGGAAGAGCGGCGGCGGCGGCGGCGGTGGCTGCTGGGGCCGGGGGAGGAAGGTGAAGAGGTGGAGGAGGCGTAGGAGAGGATGGAAGTGAGGGCGAAGNATGGGTCGGTGAAGAAGGACGCGCGGGGTATGCAGGCCACTCTTTGTTCGACTTGATTTTTACGGAACATATAATTCCACAAAATTCTTATGTATAGTTATATTTATATGATTTTTACCAAGCTATCACTTAAAACATTAGTAATAATAAAATAAACATCTAAACTTCCAAAATTTCAAAACGAACACTCCAAATGTAAAACCCCACATTTTAGCCACTGAAGCCCCGTCTCATCTCCATTTCATGCAAAGTCGTCCTCCGCGTCTAACGTCTCCGTTCGTCCACAACTATCGCGACACTTCTCCATCTCTCCTTCTCGCGTCTTCTTCTCCTATGTGTGCAGGCGTCGCAATAAGTCCTTCCCCCAACTCCCGTCCTTCTTCACGTTCGAAGTCATATTGCATTACAATTTCATTCATTATTTTTTTCTGTCGCATCAATTATTTCATGAAGTTCTTTTCTACATATCTGTTGGATATGCAGCGGAACTCTTTCTTGTGATGATTTTGTAGATGCAAAACTTTAAAATTTCTTATAGATGGCTGATGAAAGCCTTCTAAATGGAATGTGCTTCACTGGGAATGCATCAGAACTCAAAACTCATACCTATGATGAAAGACTTCAAAACTTCTATACTTGAAAATGTAGGCTGTCTCTACATTCCTTTCCTATGATCAGGCATCATGAAACAATTTGGATGATTTTCTAGATAGCTTCTCTTGGCGCTCCCAACATTGAGTAGGCATTAGTAATGGTGAGGAAATGCCAATACTAAGCTAAGTTTATGTTGAGATGTTTTTAGCGTATCTATTTTTTTCACAACAAGTTTGGTCCTTCTAATTAGAGAGGTCGTTATTAAGAAGTTGCCTCGGAAGCCGTTTGGAGTCAAAAAAGACAATGAGAAATAACCCATATCCATTCTTTAAGAAAATTGAAGCTTTTATAGTAATGACAAAGCAATGTAAACCTTTCAATGGGACAAGAAAGGGTGAATTATAGTTAATGCTAGTGTGGGCCTGCTATTGGCAAAAAGTAAATTAAGTAGCCAGTTTTTTATCTCAAAATTGTTATTTGGACGTTGTAGATTAGTTTAGCCCCTAAAATTTCATCAACTTTTTAGTAAAGTGCATTTTTTTCTCTATGATTATATAACACTCCATTGATTTTCTTAATAATTGTATCTGTTGGTATAAATATTACACAGTTTATCATGTCCAATGGTGATAAATTAATTGACTACTTTCAATCAAGTTTAACAATACCAGCAGATGTACATATGAAATCTAAGAGTAGATGGATGGACAGTTAATGAGTCAAATGATTACTAATATATATATTTGAAAGTTGGCTCTTAGTTTAAAGATTTAACAAGTTTTAAGCAATTTATGAGGACATTAACCGTTGTTGATAATTTTTTAATGAAGTTTAAGGTGACTGACATAAAGAGAGTTATTTTCATTTGCTCTTATAGTGGTTGCCCTTGGAGAGTGAGAGCCTCAGTGATAGCTGACAAACAAACATTTCAAGAAAGGAAAATAAAAGCTTCACATATTTGTCCAGGTGTCAACATAGCTGGTAACAAACAGTAAATGATTAGTTGTGGCTAATGAAATACAAGATATGGTAAAAACCTATCCAAGCATGCCTCTAAAACAAATAAACTCTGGCTTAGAAAGTGTACGGCTTTTTAGTGTACTATATGAAATTGTGGAGATCTTAACAATTAACATGAGTTCAAAAAACCAGATCAATTGATGATAGTTTCAAGTGGATTCCTACACTACGTGCAAAGCTTGTTAGAAGGAATCCAGGTTATCATATTACCTTCGAGTACAGTAGCATTGATAACAAATTTCAGAGATTTTATGTTAGTTTTAAGGTGTGAATTAATGGGTTCTTAGCTTGATGCAGGCATCTTGTGGGACTTGATGTCTACCACTTAAAATCTAAATACTTGGGGGTCTTGCTTTTGACAAATGTGTTGGATGGGAATAATAGACTTTATACAATCGCATGTGCAGTAGTCGAGTTTGAGTCAATGAAGTATTGGGAATGATTTCTGAGGAATTTAATTATATCTCGCGAGTTTGAAGTTTCGCCATTAGGTTTTATCTCAGACATGGAGAAGAGTTTAATTGAGACCTTAAGGTGTGTATTTCCAGACGCAGAACATAGACTTTGCATACAATATTTATGGAAAAACATTAAGAAATATCGTAATTTTCAAAGTAGCAAACCGATCCAACATAATATTTTGTTGGCGTCAAATGCTTACACTAGAGCGAAATTTGAAGAAACTCAATGAGATTTATGAAATTAGCCTGCAGCCTCATGCATATCAGGTCAATCTCCCAAATAAATGGGCAAAATGTAAATTCTCGCCTCATATTAAAAGTCAAACCAATACTAACAATATTTCTAAATCCTTCAAATCATTGATTGGAGAAGCTAGGGAAAAACCTATTGTAGATTTGGTAGACATGATTAGAGGCATGATAATTGAGAAAATAACTAAAAGGAAGCTTAAATCAAGTGAGTCGATAGGTGAATTAGTACCTGCAGCGGACGCGTATTCAAGAGGGTTAACAACAAGAAAAATAATGCTCATTATAAGGCCTTCAAAGGTGTATATGACCGAAGTCGAGGAAAATGAAGAAAGATTTTAAGCTGTGGTCTACCATGTATTTATGCTGCCAACTTCATCGGCAGCAAAGATGTGACATCGTGGGATAGCTTTGTTGATGAGCATTTTCACACGATTAGTTTTTTTTTTTCTCTTTAACTTTTCAAATTCAATTCATATGTTATGTATTGAATGATTTTTTACTTTATCAATATAACTATAGTTACACGATGGCCTATGACGGTGTTATTTTGCACCCTCCCAAGGAAGAGTGAGTGGGTCACACCTAACGATTATTTTAACATTTACAGACCAAATACATCAAAACTGAGAGAAAGACATTCGAAGTAGGGAATAAAAAGTTTTATGAAGACTCAAAACAAAAAGAGTAAAATGACTAAGTGTGGTCGTCGTGGTTCTTAGAGGCATCGCAGAACCACTTGCAAGGAGTTAATTAGCCAATCAAGTTAGAGTTTTCTCGAAGTTGATGCCACATTGCATGTCTTAGAATTTACATATGCTAATCGGGCCTCCACGACGAAACTTCCAATACACTGAGAGAGATTGGATTACACTGATTGGGATTTCATTGATGGGGAGCAGATCACTGAGGAGCAACCATAAATCCTTTTTTTTTTTTTTTTTGATAAAAGTATTTTGTGATAACTTTTATTACCTTTTGATTGCCACTAACATCCATGACCATGAAATTTTAAAGTTTGTTAAGACCGTCAAGCAATCAGACTTAATCTATTTCTAAAAGTTACTTGCAGAAGGCATCTCATCTCGTGAAGCCATATTGTTCCAGAAGGAAGAGTTACTTGCATTGCTAGTTCTTTCCTTCTTTTGTAAAGCTGTTGAAGGTTGTTTATACTTCGTAATTCTATTCATGCATTAGGTCTAGTGCCTGTAATGTAAAAACTGAAGTTTTGGTGTTAGATATGTAAATTAATGATGTAGATTAATGATTTTGAGATGATTATGGACTTTTTGTTGCTAAGGATGTGCTTGTAATTGTACTTTTATTGTTGCAGTAATAAATATTTTATTTTGTCATAATCGTCATGCGTCATGTTCGCGTAGGAGACATGGGATGTCATTAACTGTTCGCGAGTTTCTTTATTAAATATTTGAGTGCTATGCATGTAATTCTGAAATTTTAGGCATTTGAAATGTAAATACATAAAGTTTGTGTGGTATGTACGTAAATGCCCACCAAAAAAGAAAAGATTTTCCTGTCAATGTAATACTTGCCAACACATTATCCTCGAAGCATTCCATTTAACATTATGTGGCTTACTTTATAGAAGCACCTAAAGTGAAAGCCATCATATAAAGATGTGATAGGGTTGATGCATATAAAAGTTTTTTCTTCATTCTGTAACAAACTATTTATTTAGTAAAATTTTACTTTAATCACATTGGAATGTGTTACAGAGGCCAACAAAAATAACTGGCAAGCTGAGTTCACATTAGAGTATAGAGACAAGCATATAAGTAACAAAATAACTATCACTCAGTTCTTATGTACTTACATATCCAACAGTCATGATAATTCATTCAAAATTTATTAAAAAAATTAAAATAGTTGCCTGTTTGTTTCTTCAAGGCTAAAAAATTTGAGATAGGTAACATTGAATAGAAAGCTTTGAACTGGTAACATTTCACGAACAATTGTTGTAACATTTCAAGTTCTATTCGCCTTGAAAAAGTAGAGCTCAATTTCTGTCCAAACATCACATCTCTTCCTTTGTATGATTATGATAACCTCAGCATGTTTACATTTTCTCTGTGTTTTAAGACATCCAAGCAACTTCTCATCGTCCGCTCCTCTTCCCGACACTTCAACATGTCCGTGATAGCGTATGGTGACTACAATAAACTTTAATGTCATTGACATTGCTACCGGCATCGCCTTGCGACGACCATTTAATGACTCTTTGGTAAAGAGAGGGGGAAGAAAGAAGAAGGTTGGCGAGGGTTACCGGCTGGAGAGGAAAGGCACGGGGAGAGGCAGCTTGGGTCTCTTGAAGGATAGGGGATGATGTCAATGTCGGAGCCTACGGAGGGAGGAGTGGGAGCGGCCTGTGATGGAGTGGCTGAAAGAAAGGGAGGAAGGGTTTAGGGTGATTGGAATGAAATATTAAAAGTTCAGGTGATTAGGTTGTTATTTTTTAAGTTTTTGGTGGTGGCTAAGTAAAATGCCCTCATAACATTTAATGTCATAAAATTATGCATAAAAATGTGAATTAGTTTTATTCTTGGAGATCGTTGGCGGCAAGGAATAATTGAATACAGTGTTGTGCGAGTTCTCCCTTGCATGCTCTTTGTTAAGAGTGCCTCTCTGAAGAGTTTGTCCCTGGTGTTCCTCGTTTCTTTTTTGACGGCATGATCCATGCTCACCACATCTTTTAGAATGTTGAATCTAGATTTGTCATGTTGGCTATGCCCAAGGCATAGCGTAGGGACCAAGAGTGAGGAAAAGTGAGAATATGTGACACAACGACTGTCACAGGCGAGGGCAAAGTGAGGGTGTTTCCTAGACTCTTGAACCCATTTTATTTATTTTGGAAAGCCTAAATGGCTTCCTTCTCCTTTACATGAAAAATATCTACCTATTTAGAGATCATTGAGGGATCTAAGAAATTACATTATTTCCCCTGTGAGTTACCAATCATCATGCTTCTGAGAATTACAAGTCATTATTCTCCTGGAAGTTACTAGTCATTATGCTTATTGGAGTTATTAGTTTTTATTGTTTTCATTGACACATTTTCATTTCATTCATTAGCCAGAGAGGCTAGCCGAATGAGATGACCAGCTAGCTGATCATTGATCTCTACTACCGTAAGTATTTTTCAGACACAATCTAACAACTTTATTTTTTAAGTATATAAGAATTATAAGCGTAAGCAGCATTTAATTCTTATGTATTTACATATCTTATATGTGGATTTTCATATATATATATANTATATATATATATATATATATATATATATATATATATATGTATATACATAATATTTTGGGTATTTCACTTAAAAAAGCTGATAATAATATTTTTTTTGATGTGATATTAAAGATTTTGCTATGCCTATAAATATAAAAATTTTGGTGTGAGATATTTAAAATACACCATAATCGTGTGTAATATATATGCCCCTTCTAAATAATGGAAAATTTATAGCTAAATCTATTAAGTTTAGACTTGAGAATATATTAGGATTAAGTTAGTAGAATTTAGTAAATTTTATAAATCTGAATTTAATAAATTTTGGAAGGGTTAAATTAAAAAAAAAACGAACTTAAAATACTCAGTAAAATTCTCTAATTTATGTGAAGATTTAAAATTCTATAATTTATGTGTTTAAAAAGTTTGTTATTTTACGGCCGAAATCAGTAAAATCATTCCGCGGACCATGTGGCAGGATTGTTAGGTCAAATCTGGTTAAATCCTGCTCTAAATCAGTTATCAGACAGCCCCGAAGGGGAATCCGATCTTGATTTCCCGCAATATCTATCGCGCGAAGGAAGGGGACAGCGTGTTCTCCGATGGTGGAGTGGAAAAATAGCTTTCGCATACTACCTTACTTCCCCGTTCTCTGAAGAACAGCCAACGAACGAAGCTGGGAAGGCCTTTTTTGGAGGATTTCATCCCTCTTTGAGAAGATTCTTCTCATTTTTCAACATGACGGAGGTAATCTCTATCTTTATTCATACCTTTCCATGTTAATCCTCTATCTATTTGCTTCTTATGTAGAATTTTGACTTATTCTTAAGCTTGCATCGATTACAGGTCCCCTTTTTGCGTTGATTTAGAGGCTCTAATAAATTGATACAACTGGGTTTTATGCACAAACCCTAGCACAATTTTAAAGTTTCACTAGCATCCCTTTGGGATCACTTTTATTTTCTTTTATTTCTAATTTTAAATTTTTTTTTATTTTGTTTATGTTTTGATTATAAAAAAAACATGTTTGATATGTAGAAATAAATAAGATTATTTTTGAAAACACTCAGAATTGCTAAAGGCTATTTTGAGTCTTTTTAAAAATATGTTAAATTTTGTTTGAAAATAAAAACATGTTAAAAAATAGACCAAATAAAACATGTTTTAAAAGAAAAAAATTAAAATGAAATTGAATAGCAAGATTTATTCCAAACAAATGTTTGTCATTATTAAGTACAAGATATTTTGTGCGTGGCAGTGCATTACAAATTCTATTGATTATGTTCCGTTGCATTATTGAGAATTTAGGCTTATGGATCTTCTTATGTCTCTGATGTTTGATTTAGTTGTTAGACTTGTAACAATAGAAATTAGTGCTAAAAAAAATATTTTCATTTTATTGATGACAAGCTTAAGTAGAGTCTTACGAGCTACAACATTTACAAATAAATATCTACATTAGATATAAATCACAACACTCTCCCTCAGGATTGGCAAAAGATATTCACTAAGCTCATCTTGTCACATAACCTAGACTAATCTAATGTGCTAAGCTCTTTCGTGAGGCAAGCGGCCACTTGCTCTCCAGTGGCTACATGACTTAGCTTCAGTGGTCAATTATTCAACTTTTCTTTGACGAATAATCTATCAATCTCCGCATGTTTTGTTCTATCATGTTGCACCGGGTTGTTGGCGATGCTGGTCGCTGACTTTTTGCCACACCATAACTTAATTTGAGCTCCTTGGTGCACCTTGAGCTCTACCAACAAGACTTTTAGCCACATCATCTCGACAGCTTCTAAGGCCATGACTCTATACTCTGTTTTTATTGTTGATCTTGCTACTACCGACTGTTTCTTGCTCTTCCAAGAGACAATGTTGCCCCCTATGAACATGCAATATCCAGATGTGGACCTATTATCATTAGCACAACTCAAACAGTCAGAGTCGCAATAGCTCTCAGTGCCTATATGTCCATTTTTTAACAATAGCCCTCCATCTCAAGGAAGTATCTGAGCTATCCAAGATCCTTCACCTCAAACTCTTTGCTCAATCTTACTTTTAGTTGAACAATCTCTGTCTAATTATTACTAGTGATAATCATATCATCAACATACACAACAAACATAGTGATGTGACTATCATTTTGATGAAAGAATACCGTATGATCAACATTGATCTGTTTATATCTTATGCGCCAACAATAGCTTTTCTAAACTTATCAAATCAGACTCGAGGAGATTGCTTTAAGCCATAAAATGATTTTTAGAGTTTGTACACCTTGCCCACTATCGGATCTTTACCGAATCCTGCTGACATGTCCATATAAACCTCTTCCAGTAACTCACCACGAAGAAAAATATTTTCATATCAAGTTGGTGTAGCATCTACCCACTATTCACAACCAGAGAAACCAATGTTTTCACTGTAACCATCGTCGCCGCCCAATGCACAGGTCTCGTCATAATCAATGCTTACGTCTAATTGTATCATTTCATCACCAATCGTGCATTGTAACACTCCACTCTCCCTTTTGAATTGTGTTTTGCTGTGAAGATCCACTTGCACTCAACTACTCTTTCCTCGCTGTCAACGGTACTATCTCCCACTTCTTGTTCTTATCGAGAGCACCAAGTTCCTTCAACATGACAACCTTCCATTTTAGATCCTCCTTAGCTACCTGCCAACACTTGGGTATGTAAATAATGCACAAATATGCAATAAATGTTTCATGTATAAGCGATATGTTATAGTATGAGTCAAACTGAGCAATGTCATGAGAGAAACCAAAACAATCAGGAAAATAATGTTCATGAGAATAACCCACATTGTTGCAAGAGGTCCTCCTTAATGCCATGGGAGTGAGAGAAGAAGGGACAAGAATTATATTACCCTAGTAATCAGATTCTGAAGTAGATGATGTACGTGTCTCAAGAGTCGGGGTAGAACGAGACAAGAAACTTGATGGTATGAGTGACACAGTAAGCGCCGTTCCCTCATTATATCTCTTCCTTCTTGTATATATTCTCAGCTCCCCTTGAGCTTGAATCCCTCCACTTTCGGGCTCATTTTCCTCATTTTTTGGTTTTTTCTCAGCCGATCCTTCTCACACAACAGGATAAGGCATCGTCCCACATGTACCAATCTATGACCATCGCTACTCTCCCCCTCACGCCTCATACCTCCAATATCTGGCTAGTCACCAAATGGTGAGTTCACCTCCAGGGTGTAGGATAGTTTGAGTTATCTAAATGACACATTCATGCTCACAAACAATCTCTTCTCTATCAGGCTCCAACAAACATACCCTTTATGGGTAGTAAAATATCCCACGAAAGCACTCTTCACAGCTCTAGTATTCAGCTTCTCTACTGATGGTCTGTTTTCCTTCACAAACATATACAACAAAAAATTTTCAATGAGAGGATCCCACCATGTTCGCATTTCAACAACTCACAAGGAGATTGCCACTCCAACACTCTTGAAGGCATTCTGCTGATCAATTGAGCGGCTGTTAAGACTGCTTGCCCTCACAGATGTTTTGGGACATTCATAGAGATTATCATGCTTTGGGCTACTTTTAGAATGTGTCAGTTCTTCCTCTCTGTTACTCTGTTTTGTGCCGGTGTGTATATAAAAGTTGTTTGATATTGTATCCTATGAGCTGACATGTACTCCCCAAACTCTTTGTTAGCATATTTTGTCTTATTATCAAACCTTAATACCATTAGTACTGCACCATTTTAATTCTGAATCTCCCTGTGAAAGTCTTTAAAGCAGACAATCACATCACTTTTATTTCTCATCATATAACCTAATAACACGAGAAAACAATTAATGAAAGTCGTAAAATATCTATAGTCATTCATCAAAGTTGTAGAACAAGGTTTCCATACATCGGAATGCATCAAATAAAAAGACAAGAACTCCTATTACCAGAATTGATATAAGAGTTCCTAGTATGCTTACCCAATTGACATGCATCACGCACAAGTTTTTGTTTATTTGCCTCCTCATATAAATACATATACAAACAACTCAAAAGACTAAACGAATGGTGTCTCATGCGCCCGTGTTTTAGCAATAACGCATTCTCCACACTCCTCCATGATTCTTATACTCCAACACTCTCTACTATGGATGCCCGTGCTGAGCCCATCCCCTCTCTATTCAAGTACTAAAGTCTATTATATCACGTTCCAACTCCAAATCTCCAACCAATTCTCTTCTCTTGAAAGACCTCCTTAGGATTATCAAAGGAAACTATGAGTTTTAGTTATAGAATAATGACAATGGATAAAAGGTTCATTGGAAAGAAATGAATACGCAAAATATTAGACAAAGTCATAAATTAGTACATCCCAGTGTATCATTACTAATCACGTGCTGTGTTGTCCCAACAATAGTTTGAATGTTCTCTGAAATTGTTAGATGAGTATAAGAAACAAATTTACTAACATTACATGTTACATGTCTAGTTGTATCAGAATCTACTATCCATTATGGTGATCTTATGATCGATATAAATGCAAGAGAAGGTGTATGACGAGCACATTCAACTAAGCGAGCATAAGTAGCAGTGTTCCTTTTTGATGACAATAAAGTGGATGCACTCTCAGTCACATCACTTACTGCTTTTTGCTTCCTCTTCAACATCTCCAGGAGCTCATGATCCTTATCGACAAGGACCACCGGTCTCTATTTCATTCTCTGCTACGAGCATATTTGCATGGTAGTCCTTTTTTCCACCCCTTTGGCCCCCACAATTACGACCATGACCTTTAGACTGTCCACATCCACTCTCTCTCTTTGGGTTGCTTTGGACAAGCCTTGCTCAGGTGTCTCACTTCTTCACAGTTTAGCATCTCTGGGTCTCCCCCTGAGCATCTGTCATATCTACACTCAATCCAGTTGATATACTTAAAGTATATAGTATTTTTAGACGCATTTTTATACATATTTTTGAGATATTGCGCTTTAATAGAAGATATCTGTGTGTTTTTTTTCAGGTACAAGTAAAAAGATGAAACATGCTAAAATGTGTGAAAAATGATTAAATTTGAAGAAAAAATGTGAAGATTGTGCTAAAGTGTTTTGACGCCTAAGCGTCAGATCTGACGCTTAAATGCCAGTGAAACAGAGAACGCTGCTCCTGAGCACCATAAGTCCCGCGCTTAAACGCCAGAGACAGTTATGTGACGGTTTACTTCATTTTGTCGAATTTTGAATGGACATTTGAAGCACATATTGGCTAAAGAGGGTGGTTATGACCACTAGAAATGAAAATATGATTAAAAGCCCTGTGAAAAGAGACATTTTTTTTAGAATACATCGAATTGAGACATATTTTGAAGAGGTATTTAAAAGAAGAAAGTTGAGACTTTTTGAAGTGTGCTTGAAAGTTCGAAAAAGTGTTGGAAGGGGGTAGATTTGAAGAGGTTTTAAAGCACCACAAATTTACTTTATCCTTTTTATTTTTAGTTTTATTGTGAGAGTTAAGAGTGTTGTAAAAGAGAAGAGATTCAAAGGAATTTTAAGAGTTTGATGGATAATTTGAGATAAGTTTTTATCTTTTTTTTGAACTACTTTTGATTTTAATCGAGACTTCTTGTTGTTTAACAATGATTTCTACTTTTAAACTAAAGTGTGGTTTTGTTTTCTCTATAAATTCTGAGTAGTTTTATTTATCTTTCTCCTTAAAATGATAAGTAATTAGAAATATAGGATGGAAGTTGTGGAAAATAATTATTTTTAATATTGAAAGAAGTTGTGATGATTTAAATCTATGTACTTTATTTACTTCTTGATTTAAATTCATGATACGAGATGTTAGTCCCCAGGTTGAGGGAATCGAGAGAACTCTAGAGTGAGAGCTGATATCTTCCCTGCCTAGCCGGTCTTCAGAACTATTCAAACTTTAAATTAGCCAATGTTCTTTAATCTCTAGTAAGGGTAAAGAATATTATTACTCATATTTGGCACAACACAATTTGCATACTTCCACAACAGTAAGGGTAAAGAATATTATTGCTCCTATTTGACACAACACAATTTGCATACTTTCACAATAGAATTCCTATACTTAAGGGTAAAGAATATTATTGCTCATATTTTGCACAACACAATTTACATACTTCTACAACAGAAATTTTATGTTTATTACTAATTCATGATAAGAAAAAATATATTTTCATATAAAGTGTTTTTTTTTACATAAACTCAACTTATCTTTAGAAGTTTTATTGTTTTGTTAAAATATCAAAAATAACAAAATAATTGAATTTACTTACTGAGAAAATATCTATAGTTTAAGTAATTGTCTTTTTAAAAATATAAAGTTTGTGCATATTGCGTATTTTCCTTGTGGGTTCGATATTCAAGTCTTAATCAAAAAGTACTATATTACTTGATAACGATACGTATACTTGCGTAGTATCTTAATATATATATAAATTAAAAAGTTAAATTCTTATTTTCTAAAGAATCAAATTTTTGGTTGTTGCAAAGTAATATTACATAAGTAAAAAAAAAGATCATTAAAATCATTGTTATCTTGTTGCATATAGATAGTCAGGATCAAGTTTTTGACGATGTTGTCGGAGATTAAAATCTTTAAGTTGTGGTTTCAACTTCATAAATCCTTACATATAAGAAACTATCGAGATCAAGTTTTTGGCGCCGTTGCATAGAAAGATTTAAAAAATTTATTGAAAGCAAAACTTCTATTTTTAGGAAGTCTTATTTGAACTTTTAAAAAAGTTATTGTAGGAATATCTTATTATAATATTTTATTTTATGTTAGTGTATGTGTAGTCCAAGTTCTGAAAGACTAGTGCGCTATGATTTTGAATTAGAGAGAACTGTTAAAAAAATAAAAAAAAAGTAAAAAGAATTAAAAATTTTGAAAAATCTAAAAAAATTACAAAAATGACAAACTGAAATGATTAAAATACAGAAATTCTTCAAGAATATAGACATTTACGAGATTATGACAACCCTACGGTAGATGAACTTCATTGTAGTATTTAAAACCTACTCTAGTGGCTAATTTATTTGAACTTAAATCTGCTATTATCTAAATAATATCAAATAATCAGTTTTGGGGATTACCAAATGAAGATCCAAATTTACATCTTGCCAATTTTTTAGAATCGTGCGATACATTTAAATACGATGGTGTATCAGATGATGCCATAAGACTTAGGTTATTTCTTTTCTTACTGAGGGATAAAATCGAATTCGTTAGCACCGAGATCTATCAAATAATCAGTTTGGGGGATTACCAACTGAAGATCCAAATTTACATCTTTTCAATTTTTTAAAATTGTGCGCTACATTTAAATACGATGATGTATCAGATGATGCCATAAGACTTAGGTTATTTCCTTTCTCACTGAGGGATAAAACTAATATATGGTTGAATTTGTTAGCACCGGGATCTATCAGAACTTGAGGTGATTTAACACAAAATTTCTTCGCTAAATATTTTCCACCATAAAAGACTGCGAAGTTTAGAAATGATATTACATTTTTTAATCAGTTTGATGAGAAATTTATTTATAAGCACGAGAACGATTTAAAGAACTCTTAAGAAAGTGTCCATACCATGTTATACCAGATTGATTAATAATTCAAACTTTTTATAATGGATTAGCTGGATCTCTTAGATCTATTATCGATGCCGTTGTTGGTGGTTCGATGATGTCAAAACCATTTCATGATGCTTATGTTTTAATTGAAGAAATGACTACCAATTATTTTCAAAGACCTTCTGAGAGGGTGAATCCTAAGAAAGTAGCCAATATTCATGAATCTGATGCATTTACTATGTTAGCAAATCAAGTTGATGCAATTTCAAGGAAGTCAGACCAATTTGGAATGAATTTTTCTCAACCAATCTCCATGATTGAAGAAAATTCATTAGGCCTGATAATTTCAAAGAAGTTAGACCAATTTGGAATGAGTTTTTCTCAACCAATTTCCATGATTGAAGAGAATTCATTAGGCCAAATGGTAGATAATTTCAAGGAAGTTAACCAATTTGGAATGAATTTTTCTCAACCAATTTCCATGATTAAAGAGAATTCATTAGGTCAAAGCCAATTTGGAATGAATTTTTCTCAACCAATTTCCATGATTGAAGAGAATTCATTAAGCCAAATGTCTGATGCATTTACCATGTTAGCAAATCAAGTTGCTGCAATTTCAAGGAAGTTAGACCAATTTAAAGAAAGTAGACAATATTCATGAAACTGATGCATTTACTATGTTAGCAAATCAAGTTGCTGCAATTTCAAGGAAGTTAGACCAATTTGAAATGAATTTTTCTCAATCTATCTCTATGATTGAAGAGAATTCATTCGGCCAAATGGAAGATTCTCAAGCATTATTAGAAACTGAATGCCATAAATAACAACCAGAATAGCCCAAATTCAAATTATTATAACTCAGGTTGGAATAACCATCCTAACTTTAATTGGAATAATACTACGGGTGGTAATAATCAGCAATGGGGGAATAATCAAGGAAACCCATTGGGAAACTGAAACAACAAAGAGAATAATAATTGTATATCTACTTATCCTCCAGGTTTCAACAATAATACATAATTTAAGGAGAAGAAGTTGTCTATAGAAGAAGTGATGTTACAAATGAGAAATCAGTTACAAAGTCAAAGAGTTACAATTAGAAATATTGAGAATGAACTTGGACAATTTGCAAATTCATTAAGTAATAGATCTCATGGAATACTTCCTAGTAATACTGAAACAAATCCGAAAGACCAGAATAAAGAGCAAGTAAAAGCCGTTCAATTTAGAAACGGAAGAGAGTTAGAAGGTAGGGTTAAAAAAAAAACTGAAATAGAGAGAATAAATTGAAGAATCAAAAGAGGACGCTCCAAAAGATTCTCAATGACATATTTCTTCACTTAAAGTTAACTTAGAAAAACCACAACCTTCATTTTCTCAGAGACTTCGTCAACAGAAGTTGAATAAGCAATTTTCAAAATTTATGAAAATTTATAAGAAGCTAACAATTAATATTCCATTTGCTGAAGTCTTAGAACAAATGCCAAATTATGTAAAGTTTATGAAGGATATTCTCAACAGGAAAATGAAGTTTGAAGATAATGAGACTGTTGTACTTAGTGAGGAGTGCAGTGCTATAATTCAGAAAAAGCTTCCTGAAAAGCTTAAAGATCCTGGTAGCTTTACAATTTCATGTGCGATAAGAGATAAATTTTATGAGAAAACTTTATGTGATTTAGGTGCAAACATTAATCTTATGTCATTATCAATATTTAAAAGATTGAGATTATGAGAAATAACCATAATTACTGTAAATTTGCAGTTAGCAGATCGTTCGATAACTTACCCTAAAAGAGTTATAGAAGATGTCATAGTGAAAGTGAATCAATTTATCTTTCCTGTTGATTTTATTGTGCTGAATATGAAGGAAGAGAAAGCAATACATATCATTTTAGGGAGACATTTTCTAGCCACAGGAAGAGCAATGATAGATGTGCAGAAAGAGAAATTAATAATGCTCGTCAATGATCAAACTGTTACTTTTTAACATTTCAAAATCAATGAAATATCCTGCAAAAAATAAAAATAATAAATGCTATAGAATGAATGTTATAAGATATCTAAATGAATGTAATTTCAAAACTAATTATGAAGAAAAATTTGTAGTAAAAGATTTAGAACACGAGCAAGAAGAGGAATTAGACCAATGTGAATATCTTTTTAAGAAAAATTTAAATTATGTTCGAGAAAGTTTTAAAATTTTGGACACGTTAGAAAAAGATAAATCATTTTGTCTATCAATAGATTAACCTCCAGAACTTGAGTTGAAGTTACTTCCTGATCATTTAAAATATGTCTTTTTAGGTGATTACTTTACTTTACCAGTTATAATTTCCTCAATGTTAACAATGGAAGAAGAAGAAATGTTGATTAAAATTCTGAAAAATTTTCAGAAAGCCTTTGGATGAACAATTGCTGATATTAAATGAATCAGTCCTTCAATTTGTATACATAGAATTCATAAAAAAGAGAACTACAAACCCGGGGTTGATCCTCAAAGAAGATTGAATCATGTAATGAAGGAAGTAGTAAAAAAAAAATTAAAATGGTTAGATGCTGTAATTATCTATCCTATTTCAGACAGTGCATGAGTTAATCCAATTCACTGTGTTCATAAGAAAGGAGAAGTAACTGTAACTGTGAATGAAAATAATAAGTTAATACCTACTAGACAAGTTACAGAGTGGCGAATATGCATAGATTATAGAAAATTAAATCTTATCACTAGGAAAGATTATTTTTCATTACTTTTTTTAGATCAAATGTTGGATAAACTAGCTGGGCATAAATCCTTTTGTTTTCTGGATGGATATACCGGTTATCACCAAATACAAATAACTTCTAAAGATCAAAAGAAAACAACTTTTACCAGTCCTTATGATACATTTGCTTTTAGAAGAATGTCCTTTGATTTATGTAATGCCTCTGCTATATTTCAAAGATGTATGATGACAATTTTTTGTGATTTAATTGAAAAGAGATTGAAGTATTTATGGATGATTTTTCAGTATTTGGAACTTTATTTGACTCATGTTTATAACATTTATCAAATGTTCTTAAGCGCCGTGAAGAAACAAATTTAGTACTTAATTGACAAAAATGTCAATTTATGGTAGCATGAGAAATTGTATTAGGACATAAAATATCAGAAAATTGTATGAAAGTAGATCCTGCTAAAATTCAAGTGATTACTAATTTACCTTATCCAACAAATGTAAGAGAAATTAGAAGTTTTGTAAGACATACTAGATTCTACAGACGATATATTAAAGACTTTTAAAAAATTGCTAAGTCTTTATGTCATTTATTAAAGAAAGATGCAATTTTTAATTTTAGTGAAAAGTGCTTAAAAGATTTTGAGTATTAAAAGAAAAATTAGTCACTGCACTAATTGTTGTTTCACCAGATTGGAGAAACCTTTTGAACTGATGTGTGATGCTAATGATTATGCTATTGGAGCTGGTTTAGGACAAATATATGATAAAAATTTTAAAGTAAGCTACTGTGCTAGTAAAACTCTTAATGAAACCCAAGTTAATTATACAACAACTGAAAAAGAGTTATTAGCAATAATATGTCTTTGATAAATTTAGATCATATTTAATTGAAACTCATTGTGTAGTACATACAGATCATTCTGCTATTAAATATTTAATGTAAAAGAAGGATGCTAAACTAAGACTTATAAGATGAATTCTTCTTTTGAAAAAAATTGACTTTGAAATAGTAGATAGGAAGTGAACTGAAAATCAAATTGCTGATCATTTGTCCATATTTGAGTTAGAAAAACCACTCTGTTTTGAAAAAGAAATTAATGAACATTTTCTAGATGAAAATCTGTTCAATATTAATGAGTGGCGTGTTCCGTGGTATGTCGACATTGTAAACTTTCATATTAGTGATATTATACCCTATAAAATGACATACCAATAGAAGAAGAAATTTATTTCTAAAGCTAAAACTTATTTTTGGGATGACCTATTTTTATATAAACAACGAAAATATCTGATTATTCGAAGATGTGCACCTTTAGAAGAGACTTATGAAATTATTCAAAAATATCATAATTCTGATTTTGGGTGACATTTTGGCGTTGATAAAACAACATACAAAATTTTACAATCTGGATTCTGTTGGCTTACTATCTTTATCGATGTTAATGCTTATATTAAAATTTGTGATCGATGTCAATGAGTACGCAATATTTCTAGAAGAAATGAGATGCCCCTCAATTATATGCTAGAAGTTGAAATATTTGATTGTAGGCAATATTTCTAGGAGAAATGAGATGCCCCTCAATTATATGCTAGAAGTTGAAATATTTGATGTTTGGATTAATTCATGAGACCATTTATACTATCTTTCGAAAATTTATATATACTATTAGTAGTAGACTATGTATCCAAATTGATAAAAGCTGTTGCTTTACCCGATGTGATGCTCAAAGTGTTGCAAAATTTTTAACGATTATATTTTATAGACTTGAGATGCCGAGAGTTATCATAATTGATGGGGAAAGTCATTTTAGAAATGACATAATGGAGAAATTATTAAAGAAATATCGTATAAATCATAGAATTGCTATTGATTATCATCCTCAGACAAGTGGTTTGACTGAATTATCCAATCGAGAAATTAAAAGAATTATGAAAAAATCCGTGAATCCAGCAAAAATAGATTGGTCAGTCAAACTTGACTATGCTGTGGGCTTATAGGACTGCCTACAGAACTCTTATAGGAATGTCCCCATATAGACTAATATTTGGGAAAGCTTGTCACTTACCAGTTGAACTTAGGCATAAAACATATTGAGCGCTTAAGCATAAAACATATTCGGCGCTTAAGCGCTGGAGTTAAAAACCATGTGCGAAATTCGGATTCTAGAAGGTTTAACCGCTAAGTGGTTGACTAAAACGTGCCAAGGCAGTTTTAGGACGTGCCTAGGAGTTACTAGAGGGATTCAAGCCTATAAATAGAAGGATTTAGGGAAGGAATTTCACCCCAGATTATTTTCAGCCCTAAAGTCTAAGAGATTTTAAGATGTCTTCATGGGAGATGGATTTGAAGAAGAAGGAAGAGACCATGAGAAAGAGATTCATTAATCGAAGTGCACAAGAGATGTATAATAGTTTCTTAGCTGTTAGTATTGAATGAATATCAGAAAAGATCAACAAAAATTTAGACTCATGACTTTACTGGAGATAAAGGTAATTGAGATTCATGCACATCCAGAGCTTATTGGATGACAATTGAAAATGCAATTTAACCATACTAGTTATATAGAAGAAACGTCACCACCGTCCGTTTTATCAACTTTATATTCCGATAAATGAAAAGACCAGAGTTTTATCAACTTATTGGAGAGACTAATAAAAGACCGGAGTTTGTCCCAATAAATGAAGAATGAAATTAAGTTCTGTGTTAAAGTTTGTTTGTTAGGAGTCGCTGTTTATTGTGTTAAGTGTTAAATACTGTTTTTGGAGTTTATGTTAGTTTGTTTAATGTTTATATTTAGAAAAATTTTCTCATTCGAGACTATTTGGAGTGAGAATTAAATGTTATATGTATTTGTACTAGTTTGTGAATGAATGTATATGTTTGTTTTTGTGAAAATTTGTGTATTTTTTAGTCTCGAATCAAATTAGTTATAGTGGAGAATTTTGAGAAAAAGGAGAGTTAAGAGAGAGGAAATAATCATTTAAGTGTTATGAGATCATTTAGGGGTGGTAACTTAGACTTATAGTGCATTTTACTTAAGTTCAAAAATATTAAAAATCGTGCACTGGCGCCTAAGCGCCACATTCTCGTGCTTAAGCGCGATGTAACACGAGAGGCAGACGCTTAAGCGCCACCAATCCGCGTTTAAACGTCGGTTCACGAAAACTGGTTTGCGAACGGTTAAAAGTGAAAAAATAAAGCAAAAAATCATCGTTTTTACTCTCGCCGTGACTTCAACCTCTTGTGTTCGAGATTTGGAAGTCTAGGGCAAGCCATTTCGTGAAGATTTCTTGGTGGAATTGAGAAAAAATTACTAGATTTGGATTTCTTAAGGTAAGATCTTCACTTCTATGTAAAAATTTTGAATTTTCACAATGTATTTTGAGTACATTTGGAAGTAAGGCTATCAAAACGGCTCGTTATTCGCGATCAACTCGTGTTCGGATCGTTCGCCAAGTTAACGAGTCAAACATGAACAACACAAACAAATATTTATTCGTTCGTGTTCGACTCGTTTTGACTCGAAATACTACTAATCAATTATATATATATATACATCTTTGATGAGTATTATTTTAAAAAAAATTAATTGACTAGAAGGCTACAAATATTTATAATCAATTAAAAGTATTAATGAAGAAAATAAAATAAAAAATATTAAATTTGCTTGAAATGATGTTTTAAAGCTTGCCCCAATCATTAACATTTTATGACTATGTAATTAGGGTTGTCAAAATGACTTTTTGTTCGTGAACGACTCGTGTTTGACTCGCTAAGCAAACGAATTGAACACGAACACCCTTTTTAAGCTCGAAATATAAATGAGACGAACACGAGCTGAGCCTGAGCTCGCTCGTGTTCGACTTGTTTACACCTCTATTTGGAAGAACCCGTGAATCACTATTCATGGTGAAAATGAGGGAAAATCTATGGAAATTGCATATAAAGTGTAGTTTATGCTTATAGGAGTTGAGTTTAGTAGATTAGACTTGATTTTTAAAGTTATTGTGAAATTTTATGAAATTTGTAGAATGACATCAAGAATGAAGAGGGGTAAAGGAAAAAGCCCCTTTGATTCGAGCAAGTTTGTGAGTTTGAAAGCTCAAGATAGGTACAGTGATGCTCTGCAATCACGAAAATTTATTCAGAAGCGATGTTTCAAAAATCCAGGTGGATCCGTAGAAGATATGATCATTCGCCGACAATAAGAACGATTCTGTTGTTTTTCTGCTATAGTTGTTATTTTTGTAGTTAGGGAGTTCTATGTCAATCTACCCGAGGCTGAAGACGATCGAGTTATAATTAGAGGAAAATTTGTATCTTTTTCACTGGCGGTAATCAATATGTTTTACCATCTACCACCTGATACTTTGTGTTTTTATTCAAACTATAGTTCTTATTTGACTGTTGGAAGAGGGTTCTGGAAAATTAGTAATGAAAGAAGAGTCAATTTTTCCACCTCAAAGTTGAGTGCACCTTTGAAGGCACGACACTATTTTATTTCAACCTATCTATTACCGACAAATCATCTCAGCAAAGTTACTAGAGAGAGAGCAACGTTGAACTATTATATTCAGAAAGGGAAGCTCATCAACATTGGAGCTTTGATCTATTAGACTATCATCAGTTCTGCCACTGCCGTTACTACTGCAGATTTGAGATTTGCTTCCTTAATCTTTTCTTTATGTGAGCAAGCTGGAGTGAGATATGATAGCTAGGAGAAAGTATTGTTGCCTCTAAAGTCAATCACAAGTGTTAATGTGAAGTCGTATTCGAAGCATTCTATTTTTGGCTGAAAAGGAGGATTTTCAAGGAGTTATGGAATGACAACGTCTGCTGCTTCTACATCTAGACTATCTACCTCACGAGCTTCTCCTTCTAGAGGTGAGTCTACGGAAACTTAAAGTCAACTATTACAGAGGATGATGGACGATATCAACTATATCGCAGATAAGGTAAGAAATTTAGAAAGCTTTGCAGATCATATTGATGGGTATAATAGAAGAAAAAGTGTATTTATGAAGAGAAATTTCATTAGTCTTTGGAAAACCTCATTAGGGGTAACTAAAGAGTGTAATTTTTTTCATATCCTAGATACCCTGATTATGAGCCTGCAGATGTTTGGAATAGCGGTGATTCTGAGGATGATGAGTAGGACTGAGTTATTTATTTTTATGTTTGTAATATGTGTTGGACTACGTGGTTTGGATTTGCTACATTTGCATTTGTGTACCTGTTTAGACTTTGTCATGTGGTGGACTTTTGTTTAATTATTATTGTGATGTTTGTGTTTGTTAGTATTTTGCTTTAAATTCTAGGTTAGTAGTTGTTGCTGTGTGTTGATTATTGTGTTAGTTAATGATTGAACTTGATTCTATGTCTTGTGAAAATTTAAAAATCTTGCTAGTTTTAAATTTTAAAATGAGAAAACTGCTACCTTGTATTTTTCTTTTATCTTATTGGTGTGCTTGTTTTTATGTTGAGACTGAAAATTAAAGTTACCGTGTTAGTTTGTTTTTATGTTTGTACCCACCACTTAGAAGTCTATTGAATCTATACAAGTTGAATTTAAATAAAAATGATAGAAAATTGATCAAAAATTAATTTTACTCATATTTTTAGTTTTATATTGGTATAATTAGGGTATAGAAATTTCTATAAGCATGTTATTTCAAAATTTTATTTCTGGTTATTTATATTTGCTGCTAAAATGTTTAATCTTGTTAAAAATTAAAGTTTGGGGGATGAAAAATATTTTCAAAACTTGAATTTTATTTGTTCTCAAATGTGCTACAAGTGAATTTGAAATTTAAAAAAAATGATTATGTATATGAAGTTATATTAGGGAAGTAAAATTTGATTTTATAAATGAGAAAATGATCATGTATATGAAGTTATATTAGGGAATTAAAATTTGACTTTAGAAATGAGTAAGAAAATTTAGTTAAAATTTTGAGTAATGAAAAAAAAAACTTTTAGTTAAAATTTTTTAGTGTAGAAACTGTTAAATATAGTGTAACTATCTTTAGTAAAAAAAATTGTATTTTTGAAAAATTTAGAAATTTAGACTTTTATTTTTAATACTTAAATTTCTTTTCTTTAAAATAATTTTCAAAACTATTATTATATTTTTAAGTAAAAGATTTATATCAGGACTTTATTTTAGGAAAGGAGAAGTGAAATTCAAACCATTAAAGACCTATCCAGATATAGTAATCCTTGTCTGAAAAAGAAAAAGAAAAAGAAAAAAAAGAGAGAAAATTAAAAAGAAAAATAAAAAGAAGAAGAAAAAAAAGACTTAAGAAACTCTTAAGCTTGAGGATTAGTGCCTAATTAAAAATTGGTTTCACGTTTGAACTTTTTAAAATGTAAGACTTAAGAAACTCTTAAGTTTAGGGATATAATGTTGTAAGTAAAATTATTTTTAATAAAAGTTTTTAAGTGGAGATAATAAAATGACTAAATTCTAAATTTGGAAAATCTACAAAACTTCTGAATTAGATAGAAACTCATATTTTCATATTTCTTAACATTAAAAATTTATAAATATTAAGTTGGTCTCATTTATTAAATATTTTTTCTAAATTGGACTACTATATTTCAAAATCTAAATTTTAGTAACTCCTAAATAAACCTATATACATATCATATTTATTTGATTTTTAAAGATTGAAGTGTCATTTGAGGACAAGTAACATTTTAAATTTGGGGTATTTTGATACATCTAAAATATATAGTGTTTTTAGACATATTTTTATATCTATTTTTGAGACATTGCGCTTTAATGGAAGATATTTGTGTGTTTTTCTTTCAGGTACTAGTAAAAATGTGAAAAATGCTAAAGAGAGTGAAAAAAGATCAAATTTAGAGCAACAATGTGAAAATTGTGTTAAAGTGTTTTGGCGCCTAAGCGCCAGATTCGGCGCTTAAGCGCCAGTGAAACAGAGAAGGCCGCGCCTAAGCGCCAGAGACAGTTATGTGACAAGTTACTTCATTTTGCCGAATTTTGAAGGGAAATTTGAGGTGTCTATTGGCTAAAAAGGGTGGTTATGACCACTAGAAACGAAAATATGATTAAAAAACTTGTGAAAGGAGACATCCTATGGAGAATACATCAAATTGGGACACATTTTGAAGAGTTATCAAGACAACTCTTGGAGATTTATAAAAGAAGGAAGTGAGACTTTTTGAAGTGTGCTTGTAAGTTCTGAAAAATGTTGGAAATGGGGAGTTTTGAGAGACAGATTTGGAGAGATTTTCAGACACCACAAATTTACTTTATTCTTTTTGTTTTTAATTTTATTGTAAGAGTCAAGAGTGTTGTAAAAGAAAAGAGATTCAAAGGAACTTCAAGAGTTTAGTGAAGAATTTGAGATAAGTTTTTATCTTTTGTTTTGAACTACTTTTGGTTTTAATCAAGACTTCTTGTTGGTTTGACAATGATTTTTACTTTTAAACCAAAGTGTGGTTTTGTTTTCTCGATGGATTCTGAGTAGTTTTTTTTTTCTTTCTCCTTAAAATGATAATTAATTAAAAATGTTAGATGGAAATTGTGGAGAGTATTGATCTTTAATATTGAAAGAAGTTGTGATGATTTAAATCTATGTACTTCATTTACTTCTTGATTTGGCCTATCCAGATATTAAAATTTGTTGTGAGAACATGTAAGAACCGAGCTGATATTATTTTAGTCAACAATTGAAAAAATCACATAAGGTTGTATGAATGGAAATTTAATTCATATGATTGAATGCAAATAAATAGAAAAATGAATTTTGAAGAGTGTAGAGTTAGAAGACTTTAATGTGACAGGTTAAAGCTACCAACTTGGTTTATTATTTTTAGGTTCTGATACTAGATGTTAGCGCTAAGGTGGAGGGAGTTGAGGGAACTCTAGAGTAAGAGCTGGTATCTTTCTTACCTAGCTTGTCTTCAAAAATATTCATACTTTAAATTAGTCAATGTTTTTTATAGCATATCTAGTAAGGGTAAAAAATATTATTGCTCATATTTGACACAACGCAATTTGCATACTTCCACAACAGAAATCCTATAATTAGAATGATATTTTCATATCAAGTTTTTTTCTTTTACATAAACTCAAATTATCTTTAGAAGTTTTATTGTTTTGTCAAAATATCAAAAATACCAAAAAAAATTAAATTTAACTTATTGAGAAAATATCTATAGTTTAAGTAATTCTTTTTTTTAAAATAAAAAGTTTGTGCATATTGCATATTTTCCTTGTGGGTTCGCTATTCAGGTCTTAATCAAAAAGTTTTATATTACTTGATAACGATACGTATACTTGCGTAGTATCCCAATATATATATATATATATATATATATATATAT
>JXCR01136876.1:88033-108230 GCA_002079205.1 Phalaenopsis hybrid cultivar
TATATATATATATATATATATATATATATATATATATATATATAGTATAATGGAGGGCTGCTCCGCTAGGGTTTCGCCCGATGGCGATTCCTTGTTTTTATTATTCGGCTTCCGGAAGTTCTCGTACTCGACGACGATTTCGTATTCCGCGATCGTCGACTCCTGTCCAAAGACGAAGGTACTTCCAGCTTCTGCGTGGATCTCTGTTCCGCGGCTTGTCATCCTCGTCGAGCTGCGACGATTTTTGTGTTCGTTCCGCACGAAGGGACTTCCACACTCCTCCGCGGCTCGTCATTCTCGCCGAGCTGCGACCAATTTGCGTTCGTTCCGCACAAAGGGACTTCCACTCTCCTCGTCGGTTCGTCATTTTTTCGAACTTGTCGAGCTGCGAAGCGTTCGTTCCGCACGAAGGGACTTCCACTCTCCTCGTCGGTTCGTCATTTTTTCGAACTTGTCGAGCTGCGACTGCCTACCTCTTCGACTCCCCTTTGTCCGACTTGGCAGAGCTTCTCCTGCGCCATCCTGCTGTGCCTATTGTGCTTGTGTGAAGCACGGTCATAGCCTCAGGGCTATCCTACGCTGCCACCCTCGCCGCTGAAAATCCCGCCAAACCCTCCGATGTTATAGTGATTCACAAACGCAGCTCCCATTTCCATCTTGCAGATAGTTCAATGTTCCCGCAGATGTACCATGATTTTGTTGCAGGACATGGAGATTGCAATCTCATAAAAAAATATAGAAGAATACGGGCAAACCAACACTATTCTTCTCTTACACTGAAATTTCAACTCGTGCAGGAAAATACAATTTTTTAATAGTTGGAAAGTTCCAATTAGGTCGCCCTAAGATGGAGATTATCAGTAAGGTTTTTGAAGATTTCAAACTAGTTGGGGCTTGACAGGTGGTTCTTTTCGACGGAAGACATGTTATGATACAACTGAGCATATAATAAGATTACAAAAATTTTCTCAAAGAAATTCATCACAATCGAGGGCAATCATATGAAATTGCTCAAATAAACTCCTGATTTTGATCCCAATCAGGGACCCCCAATTGCCCTTATCTGGTTCTCATTACCTGAACTCAAGCTTCAATTCTTTGACCTATCTACCTTATATGCAATTGGGACTATCCTTGGAAAATTTTTGGAGGTAGACACACTTACAGTTCATTTCTCAATGCCCTCTATTGCAATGATTTTGATTGAAAGAGATATTACACTACCGGATGTAGAAGAAGTCTAGTTGGCTCTGCTCACAATGGTCATTGGCAAAAAATCATTATGGAACCAAAATCTTACTACTGCAAGCACTGCAAGATGTTTGGACACCCGCAAGAGAAATGTTTCAGATTGCACTCACAGTTGAGAACCAATAGTCAAAAGCAGGAACATGCTGTTAAAAGCAGGAACATATTGTTAATGCACCACACGTACTTGAACGTGTTCCCAGTAAACCAGATGACAGCCAACCTGAGGGGGGAATCACTAAGGAAATGGAGTCTGCCCCTGACCAAAGGGATAATGTTCGGACCGAAGTCATAATAGCCTCGCAGCTTCTATTCAGAAAGCATCAGGTGCAGAGGTGACAACTCACACTTCACATACATTCGAACCTATCGTTGGGGCATCGACTGTCTTTTCTTCTACTGCGGTTCTAATATTTAATCAGACCGAGGATCACATGAGCCAGTTTTTAGGTGAAGAATGACATGCTTACACTTCCCGACGAAAGAAGAAGGTTGGAGGCACACTTCAACTTGGAAACTTAATAGATGATACTTTGGTTACTCCTGACAATGACACTACACTTCAAAATTTGTTATCTGACGCCACTAAAAAAACTAGAGGAAGAGACAAGACTAAACTGACTCGTCTCTAACTACTTGTTTTCTGCATGTTTTAAATTTTTTGAGTCTACCTGTATCTTTTGTTGGGGTATTATCGTACTCGGTATCGTATGGGTAGGGTGCCTCTACTGAGCCCTCTCATACAACCTTTATGTATCTTTTATATTTCAATAAAATCTGCCTTGGGCTTTTAAAAATATCTCTCTCTCTCTCTCTCTCTCTCTCTCTCTCTCTCTCTCTCTCTATATATATATATATATATATATATATATATATGTTGGTGTGTGTCCCTATGTGGATTAACCATTCTTAATCAAATAGGAGTAACATTTTATGCACAGAGTCCTGTCCCTTGATAGCCAATGAGTGACATCATTGAGTTACATGCACTTCCAGGTTATTTGTGCTCAATAATCACCTCAAGTAGCTCAATAATCTGAATCAACCCCACTCAATTCAGAATAGTTTTCAGGCAATTTCTTGTGTCTTGTTGCATTGTAGAGTTGATTGACTATATTTTTTTGTGCATTTTGGATGAATCTTACAATTTTTATGGCTGACAGTAAGGGAACTCTGGCACGATTTTAAATTTCATTTGAACCACATTAGGCTCCACATAAATTCATTTTTTAAATGCAATTCTCAGTCGTGTATCAGCTGTCTGGAGTTTTTCATGGAGCTTGCATTACATGCAGCATTCACATTTTCATTAAACTTCTGTTATGTTTCCATATAGTCATAAGAATAGAATTGTACATTTTCATTGTGCCAACTAATGAAGTGTGCAAGCGTGAAATCAGAGTAATAGTTAGGGCTGATGCTAAATTACTGAAATTAGAAGTGAGAAGAAGGGATTAACGGAGAGGAGGTGCATCATTTTTGTTTTGATCTTTTTGGTGCCGTAATAGGTGATTTTTATTAGAGGAGATAATGATGGTCATAAAAAAAATGACATGTTTGCCTTGAACGGTGTAGATATATTGGTTTGTTACAGCTTGTGGTTGAAATTAGTTTGCAAAAATGGAGCTTCTCCATTTGTGATGCCCCGCCATGGTCATTACAGGCTTGATTTTTAGTTTGCCCCAGAATTTGTTGAAGCGAATTGTTGAGAGAAATTCGATGAGAAGGTAATGTCGGCTGGCTGTTCTTGGGAGCTTGCATACAATACCTCGATCATTGGATTGAATATGTTCATGAATCAAAAGGTAGTCAATCTTGACGTGTTTTATACGAACATGGTTGATTGAATTTTTAGCAATAGCCATAACCTAAAGTTTTTATATTAGAGCGGCGTAGATCGAGTAAATTGGCATGTCAAATTTTTTATGAGTCAATGGAGCCGTATGATGTCCATGGCTGCTCTATTATCCAGTAGATGATTGTGTTGCCAAGATAAGAGCAGAATCCGGTGGAGAATTTGTTATTCATGGAGTCACTTTACAACGTGCTTCTGATTAAGTGTGGAGAGTGACTTTACTTGATTGGACTGGAAGACTATGGTTTGATGTGCCTTTGATGTAACGAAGTAGTCATTTAAGGAATTGAAAATGATAATTAAGGCGTTGATGCATGTGTTGACAATGTTGATTTATAGCAAACTCAATATTAGGTTGATTGTTAAATACTTAAGGGAACCTGCGAGGCAGCAATCTGCAGTGGGATTAACAAATGCAGAACTAAAGGTATGTCACGACCCGGATTGAGACTTGGAATTAACCACGGCATGAACGGACGGTCAGACGTTAAATTCTATATATTAATTTACAATTTAATAGATGAAAGAACCTCTACAAATTAAATTAAAGTGGTACAATTAAAGTTTTTCATGTTACTAGTCCCCGTCGCCTATAAATATTTTCTCTTCTATCGCTTATGTTTTAATAATTTAATTAAATCTGAAAAATTAGTTAGAACAACGGTGAGCTAAACAAAGCTAGTAATTACTCATACTTCCAAACTACAACAATACAAGGAAAAAAAATAATATGCATGTGAGTTAAGTTTTTTTATAAATCAATGTAAATATTTGACATGTTATTCAAAGGGTCTAATATCAATATCATTTAACATCTATATAACTGTCACAGGAGCTATATAATTGTCACAGGAGCCACTGTCTAAAAATTTGTGTCAATTAAAAAATATCAATATCAATAACTTTTTTTCATTTACGTGCATGATTACATTAGTGTTCCCTTACTAGTACCATCTTTGAGTTTAGTGGTGCTAGTTTCACCGTGTCTATTAGCAAGTTAATTAATTGCTAATTAATCTCATTTAATCTCCCGCTTCCTTTTCCCAGCTCCCCCCATCTTCACGCAGAACCGCATCTCCGTCTTTCCTACAGAGGATCCCGCCTCTTGCTCGCATATAACAGATCCCGACTCCTCTTCCGCGACTACAAAACGCCGAGCGACGAAGGAATCGCATGCTCCCTGTTCTCGCGAAAGAACCCCGCCTCTCCTATTCGCTAAAGGAAATTCGAGTTCAAGTGAACAGTATTTCTCGCCTCCCGCCGCTCCTGTTCGCAGAAGCTTCTTCATGCTTTTTCTAATGTGAGTTTTGGCTTACGTGAAGCCATTGAAAAAGTAACAGAGTTTTGGCTCTCTCCTGTGTTTCTTCTTCTTGGGTTGTGGCTCTAGGTTAGGAAAAATTATTTCATATACAGATCTACACCATTGATCACCGATCTCTATCGTTGATAATTTTTTTTAAAAAAAAAGTTAAAAAAGAGGCCCGCCGAAATACATTTTTGCGGTAACCGACGGTGTAGATCGGACACTGCATGAATCTCTGCATGCGATGCCCGTATGGATTAAATTTTCCTCGGTTAGAGAGATAAAGAAGGAGAGGAGAGAGAAATTAAGAGGAGAGGAGAGGAGAGAAAGAGGAAGAGAGAGAGAGAGTTTCTTGTAATCGCCAATGTGATCAAATGTGTGTATTTCTCGAGCAAATAAAATTCTCTACAGCTCCGTGGACATTCACTAATTTGCCGAACCACTTAAATTTGTGTGCTTCGCTGTGTTTTTTTGTTTTGCGAATTTTTCCTCGTTCCAATTTTTCGCTTTATTGCCTTCACTTTTCATAACTTGTATCAGAGACTTGGTTCGGATTTAAGGAAAGCGATGGTTGAAGATGAAGTGATGACATCAGAGATCGAGAAGTTTAATGACATAGATTTTGGTTATTGAAGGATGCAGATAGAAGATTACCTCTATAGTAAAAAATTTCATCTTCCGTTACTGGGAAAGAAATCGGAAAAAATGAACGAGACGAAATGAAATATGTTGGATCAATAGGTTCTAGGGGTTATTTAATTAACCCTGTCAAGCTCTGTTGCCCACAACGTCATCAATGAGAGGACTACTGCAGATCTTATGGCGGCTTTATCAAGTATGTATGAAAAGCAATCGACGAATAAGAATGTGCACTTGATGAAAAAATTATTAAACTTGAAGATAACGGAAGGTGCCTATTGCTCAACATTTGAATGATTTCAACATTATCACAAATCAGTTGTCGTTTATTGAAATTGATTTTGACGATGAGATGCGTGCACTGATATTGTTGGTTTCATTGTCAAATAGTTGGGAAGCCATGAGGATAACAGTTAGCAGTTCTGCAGGTAAATTTAAACTAAAATATGTTGATATTCGTTATTTGATTTTGTTTGAGGAGATGCGCAGGAAAGATTTTGGCGAGACATCGAGTTCGAGTTTGACACTGAATGTTGATTACAGAGAGAGATCACATGATAGAAACTTAAATAGGGGAAGATCAAAATCAAAGTCTGGTCAGCAGACAACCTACTGGAATTGTGGCAAAATTGGCCACATAAAAAGGGACTGCAAGAATTCTAACAATAAGGAGAATGATAACGCTAATGTTGTAACTGATGAAATACAGAATGCACTATTGCTGATAGTTCACAGTTCTGTTGATGATTGTATACTATATTCAGGGGCTTCCTTCCATACATCTTCCCGCCTGAAGTTGATGTGAAACTATGTTGCATACAACTTTGGAAAGATATATTTGGCTGAGGGAACAACTTTGAATCTGGTGGGGATGGAGACGTTGATATTGCATTTTATAATAAGAGCAAATGAACTTTGCAAAAGGTTAGACACGCTTCTAAGTTGAAGAAAAACTTTATTTCTGTTGGGTAGCTTAATGAGGGTGGTCATTCGATAGTGTTTTTAGATAGCACCTGAAAAGTTATCAAATGAGCATTAGTACTGGCTCGGGGTAATAAAACTGCACACAATAGATGATTACGGGTTTACTCAACATTGTTGCTACTACAATTACAGAGAACATGATAGATCTGCGGCATTGCATACTTGGTCACATGAGTCAGAACTATAAAAAAATTTTGCAAGATGAAATTTTAGCAAGTGGGAGCTGACCATGAAGAAGGGGATGGATTCCCTGTCAGGAAATCCGACATAGGAGGTGACAGAACTTCCATCAAGGAAAAAAACATTACATAACAAGTGGGTGCACTGGGTGAAGACTGCGCTTGATGATAATAAGAGGTACTGGACTTGTTGAAAAATGTCTTCAGCAGAGGCAGGATATTGCCCATGCAGTGGGAGTTGTAAACAGATACATGAGTAACCCAGGAAAGAGCTTGGAGGTACAAGGCTACGTTGACATTGATATGTCAATTAAGGTTGTTACTCTTGAGAAACTGAATTTATATGCAGCTTTAGTTGGTCATCCAGCTTGAAGATAAGAGTCTTGAGTTGTAGAGGTGGAGGATGTCATATTTGAGGAAAAGGGCGTCACATCCAATGGATGGTGCAGCGAGTGTCCCAGTTTCCAAGTGGGAGAATGGTTGAGTTTAATGGAGCCAGTTCCACTGTCCCTATTAGCAAGTTAATTAATTGCTAATTAAACTCCTTCCAGATTTAATCTCCCGCTTCCTCTTCCCAGCTACCACCATCTTCTTCACGCGGAACCGCGTCTCTGCGTTAAGGATCTCGCTTCCTGCTCGCGTATGGCAGATCCCGACTCTTCCGCGGCTACAAAAGGCCGAGCGACGAAGGAATCGCTTGTTCACATAAGGAAATTCAGGTTAAGGTGAACAGTATTTCTCGCCTCCCACCTCTCCTGTTTGCAGAAGCTTCTTCACGCCTTTTTTGTTTTGAGTTTTGACTTACGTGAAGCCATTGAAAAAGCAATAAAGTTTTGGTTCTCTCTCCTGTGTTTCTTCTTCTTGGGTTGTGGGTCTTGGTTAGAGAAAGATAGAGGACAGGAGAGAGAAAGAGAGAGGAAGGGAGAAAAAGAGTTTCATGTAATGGTCGAGGTGATCGACAGTGTGTATTCCTCAAGCAAATAAAATCCTCTCAGCTTCGTGGATGTATGCAATTTGTCGAGCCACGTAAATCTGTGTGTTCCGCTGTGTTTTTCTAGTTTGCTAATTTTTTCTTGTTCCACTTTATTCGTTTTATTGTTGTCTTTTGTTACAACACAAGGGGTGTTCAATCGTAGTCAAGCATGCACATGCAACCATACTATAAATCATTTCATTTATATTCTAAATACCATCCAATATATTTCCTTTTTAACATGCATTTGTAGTCAATAAGTATAACTATGCAAATCATTCACATTCATTTCTAGATAATCAAATTGAATAATAAGCAAGAATAATCATATTCTAGTTGCAGTAACAAAATATCTTGACTATGCAGAGTGATTTAGAAGAAATACAACATTATTATAATAATTTAGAATTAAGAGTACTCATCTCGATGATGCTTAATTCAATAAGCTCTTGCCCCGACGTGGACTCTTTTAAAATAAAATTATCAAAATGAACACGGTATTTATATTAAAAATTTATTTAATAATTATTTTTTTTAATTAACTAAAAAATTTCATTATTTTAATTTACATAATCCCATTCATTTTTCAATATATATATATATATATATATATATATATATATATGCAATATACATGTATATGTGTGTGAGTATATATATATTATTAATAATAGTAATAAATCAGTTTATAAACCTTATTATGCATACCTTAGTCGAGCCCCAACCCAACACAGGGAAAATATTACGTACGCAGCGTTGGGAGGTTATTCGTATTATCGTATAGGAGGGTTATTTGTATTTTCCCACGCGCAGACCACGATTCCCCCTCCCCTGCATGCGGTTAAGCTTCTCCTCGGCGTGTGTTGCTCGACTTATTCCTTCTTCGCAGGATCCGACGCAGTTCTTTCTCTTCGTCGACATCGCGGCTCAACCTGTCAAAGAAACCAGACGACATTGCTGTCTCCCTCTTCCTCCTTGTTCGAAAGAAACGTCCAACTTGACGCAGAAATGCTACGATTTTCTTCTTCTCTCATGACGTTGTATCCTCGAGTAAGACAAGCTCTCAACACATCTAATTCCTTCCTTCCTCTACTCTTTGATCGCACACCCTTGAGAACCCACATCTCGCGTTGATTTATAGGGTGAACTCATTTGTTTGGCTTCTGGAACTCTATCACTTCTTCTCCATTCTGATCGGCTGCCCGACTCCTATTTTCCTCTTCTTGGCTTCTTCGTTTCCTCTTCCGTCTACTCATTTCATCTTCCCCGAATTAGAACCGTTACGAAGTACAGGTAGTTGATTGCTTGGTTGACAATGTGGTTGAGAGTGGGGTTCAGTCATTCATTCCTGCTTTTTTAAGATTGTCTCGTCACTTGTGTGTATTTTTCTTGGCTTAAGAAGTTATTTTGTGAATGTTTGATAGCATGGAGATGCAGGACTTAGAGATTGAACACACGCTTTTCATGCTTTAGACTGGGTGAAGATTTTGGATGAGGATTTGGATGGGTTAGCCATTGATTAACATCAACACATATTAGTAGATATATGCCCATACTTTTTTATAGGAGTAAGGACGGTTCCGCCTGGTTGAATTGGTAGTGCTATATACTAACCAGAAATGTATAAAATCATTGGCGTGTGCTTGCTTGGGCTTGTAGATGGCCTTCTTTAATAGGCAAACTTGGTTGGGATATTGAGAGTCATTAAGCCTGGACGTAGCACATGCTGATGACATCATTTAATTTACCATTCTGGAAGGCATTGGATACATTTTTTTGGAGAATGGTCCAATTATAATGCAAAGCAACGGTGAGGAGGATTTGTATGGTTGGCATTTTTGTTACAAGACTGAAGGTTTATGTCGATGTATTTAATTCTCTGTTCTTGGTTGTTGCCTTAAGCCACAAGTTTAGCTTTGTGTCAAGCAAATTGTTTCATTTGCCTATTGTCTGGTTTTGAAGGCTCATCGATAGCCAGTAATTATTTGGTTTGTCATTGGAGATACTAGTGTCTAGGTTCGTTGACTTTCTAAGGATTAGAATTGATGAGACGGCCTAATGTTAGTGAGAGAGTTTTATTGCCTTAGAATTGCATTTGGAGTCTGGAGTAGTTGAGAGATGGTGGTTAAGATAGATTTTGAAAGTTCATCAATATCTCATCGGGTTTGGAGTTTTGTTTTGAGCAGGTGATTATGTGGTGCGGAGCTGGTGGTGGAAATGGCGATTGTTGAAAATAAAATGAAACTGTAAGTAATGTAGTAGCTACAATGTGGGAGCTTGAGGTGGAGTACGGAACTAGATGGGGATTGAATATCATTGGATGAGTTCAGTGATGCAGGGGTTGGAGGTTTATGGTGTTAAAATTGAGAGTGGGTATTGAGACTGTGTGTGCACGCGCGCGCGCGCATTTTTTGGGGCCGCAGGTGGGGGATGGGGACCATGGGGTTGGGGTGCGCTTGGTGGTGGTGTCGGGGGCATGTCATTTGTCAAGTAAACTGTCATGAGAAGGGTGTGAGGCCGAATGCAATATGGTAGGTTTGCTTTGAGGATTAGAGAGTATGAATTATGTTGAGCATGTGATGCTGTTTGCACCTCATTTTGTTTGATGGTGTATGGGCAGCTAGTTTTATGGAGTATGCCATGATTTATGAGAATTTTTTGAATGATCGAGTAATTTATTCATCATCACCATGAATTCGTAGAATTTCTATGTTCGAGTTAAATTGATTATCGGTCATATTTTTTAAATAAAAAACATGTTATGTTCCAATAGTTTTAGCATATGAAACACCCGAGCAAAACAGGAATAATCTTTGATAAAACTAACTAGTTATAACTTGAATAGGATTAGTTTGGGGGTCCCTATTAATTTGACTGGATCAAGCTCAATGAAGTGTGAAATACAATGGGCTCTAGCCACATTACATGAGTTGCAGAGTTAGTATTTGCAGGACTGCTTAAAGCTTTTTTTGTTTAGAAATATTAGAGAGATGAGGCATGGGGGTGTCTCAATCTTCTGCGCCATTTAGTTGGCATGGATGGATAGTTGCACTATGTGATGATGAAATAATTTGTCGTTTAAAAGAGGTATGATTCCATTCCATCATGAACCTTGGAGTGTTTGATTTGTTTTCAAATCTTTGATATGAGAATCAAAAGCATCGTTGGAATCATAATAGGTATTTTCAACGATTAGATTATAGATGGAGAGAAGATGATGAAAGTGACGAGATGTTGGGTTGAGAGAAGATTGTGAATGTTCTCATAACCAAAGAATACCTAGTAGTTTGAGAATGGATTTAATTTGTGTTGAGATGGTGGTAAACATCGGTATTAGGTACAACCGAAAATTCTTAGTTATGCTTTGGAGTGGGGGGGTGGTGGTGGGTCTGCAAAGCATAAATGTTTGGTGGTTGGAGATGGCATGTCATTTGTCAAGTAGACTGTCATGAGAAGGGTGTGGGCCAAATGTAATATGGTAGGTTTGCTTTTTGGATTAGAGAGTATGAATTATGTTAAGGATGTGGTGTTTGCATTTGGTGCCCACTCATTTTGTTTGATGGTGTATGGACAGCTTGTTTTATGGAGTATGCCATGATTTGTGAGAACGTTTTGAAGGATTGAGCAATTTTTTTATCATCACCGTGAATTCATAGAATTTCTATGTTTGAGTTGAATTGATTATCGATCATATTTTTTAAATAAATAAAATGTTATGTTCCAATATTGTTAGCATATGAAACACCCTAGTAAAACAGGAATAATCATTTATAAAAATAACAAGTTTTTATAACTTGAATAGAAGTTAGTTTGGGGGTCTCCATTTATTTGAGTGGATCAAGCCCAATTAAGTGTGAAAGACAATGGGCTTTAGCCACATTACATGAGTTGCAGTAGTATTTTCGGGACTACATAAAGCATTTTTTGTTTAGAAATATTAGAGAGATGAGCCATGGGGGTGTCCCAATCTTCTAAGCCATAGAATATTAGTTGGCATGGATGGATAGTTGCACTATGTGATGTTGAAATAATTTCTCATTTGAAAGAGGGTAGATACCTTTCCATCACAAACCTTGGAATGATTGTTTGCCTTCAAATCTTTGACATGATAATCAAAAGCATCGTAGGCTCAACTGTGAGATTATAGATGGAGAGAAGATGATGAAAGTGATTAGATAGGTGGAAACATTTAGATATAACAAGTTTATGAGTGAGAGTAGGTGAAAGTAGGGCTATCAAAAAAGCTCGTTATTCGCGAAAAACTCATGTTCAGCTCGCTAAGTAGCTCGTGTTTGACTTGTTTGTTAAGTAAACGAGTCTGAAACGAACAAATTCTTAAGCTCGAATTATAAATGAGCCGAACACGAACAATCATTTGTTTGCTCCTGTTTGGCTTGTTTTAGCTCGAAATAAATAAATTATATATTTTCTTTCTAGAATAATATATTATATTTATTATGTATATATTAATATATTATATATATTTATTTCTAAATTTAAATCACAACAGCCCGTGTGGTCATGTAGCTCTGTGTCTCCTGTGCAGAGTAATATATTGCACAGGACTGCTTAAAGCTTTATTTGTTTAGAAATATTAGAATAGATTTGAATCCAACACTCACATCTTTTTTTTTTTCAAATAAATTTATTGCGTCAATTTTAAACTGAACACAAGCCGACTACGAACAAGAATAAGAATATTTATATCGAGCCGAACACGAACACACTGTTCACGAGTGTCGATAGCCAAATTAAAAATTGTCGGTCACCGGAATGAATATTCCAACGCCCGATTTCAAAAGAGGTTTAATTTAATATATATATATATATATATATNTGAATTGTTGAGAGAAATTTGTTGAGAAGGTAATGTCGGCTGGCTATTCTTGGGAGCTCGCATACAATACCTCGATCACATTGGATTGAATATGTTCATGAATCAAATGGTAGTCAATCTTGACGTGTTTTATACGAACATGGTTGATGGAATTATTAGCAATAGCCATAACCTAAAGTTCTCATAGTAGAGCGGCGTAGATCGAGTAAATTGGCATGTCAAATTTTTTATGAGTCAATGGAGCCGTATGATGTCCATGGCTGCTCTATTATCCAGTAGATGATTGTGTTGCCAAGATAAGAGCAGAATCCGGTGGAGAATTTGTTATTCATGGAGTCACTTGCCAATGTGCTTCTGATTAAGTGTGGAGAGTGACTTTACTTGATTGGACTAGAAGACTATGGTTTGATGTGCCTTTGATGTAACGAAGTAGTCATTTAAGGAATTGAAAATGATAATTAAGGCGTTGATGCATGTGTTGACAATGTTGATTTATAGCAAACTCAATATTAGGTTGATTGTTAAATACTTAAGGGAACCTGCGAGGCAGCAATCTGCAGTGGGATTAACAAATGCAGAACTAAAGGTATGTCACGACCCGGATTAAGACTTGGAATTAACCATGGCGTGACCGGACGGTCGGACGTTAAATTCTCTATATTAATTTATAATTTAATAGATGAAAGAACCGCCACAAATTAAATTAAAGTGGTACAATTAAAATTTTTCATGTTACTAGTCCCCATCATCTATAAATATTTTCTCGTCTATCGCTCATGTTTTAATAATTTAATTAAACCTGAAAAATTAGTTAGAACAACGGTGAGTTAAACAAAGCTAGTAATTACTCATACTTCTAAACTACCACGATACAAGGAAAAAAACAATATGCATGCGAGTTAAGTTTTTTCTATAAATCAATATAAATATTTGACATGCTATTCAAAGGGTCTAATGTCAATATCATTTAACATCCATCATATAATTGTCACAGGAGCCGTTGTCTAAAAATTTGTGTCAATTAAAACATATCAATATCAATAATTTTTTTTATTTACGTGCATGATTACATTAGTGTTCCCTTACTAGTACCTTCAAGACTTTTGAGTTTAGTGGAGCTAGTTTCACTGTCTCTATTAGCAAGTTAATTAATTGCTAATTAATCTCCTTCCGGATTTAATCTCTCGCTTCCTTTTCCCAGCTCCCCCCATCTTCACGCGGAACCGCATCTCCGTCTTTCCTAGAGAGGATCCCGCCTCTTGCTCGCATATAACAGATCCCGACTCCTCTTCCGGGAAAACAATTGCGTACATAAGACGTACGCAGAGTTGCGTACGTCTGTAACCTGCAAACAGGTTACATGGAGGATTTTAGGAGGTTATAATCGCGTTATTCCCCCTGTAACCTCCCTGTAACCTACCTGTACCTTCGAGTAAGTTCCGGGCTTCTGTTTTTATATATAGGTAGGTTACAGGGAGGTTATAGGGTGTATAACGCGGTTATAACCTCCTGAAATCCTCCCTGTAACCTGTTTGCAGGTTACAGACGTACGCAGCTCTGTATACGTCTTATGTACGCAATTTTTTTCCCCTCTTCCGCGACTACAAAAGGCCGAGTGACGAAGGAATCGCATGCTTGCCTGTTCTCGCGAAAGAACCCCGCCTCTCCTGTTTGCAGAAGGAAATTCGAGTTCAAGTGAACCGTATTTCTCGCCTCCCGCCGCTCCTGTTCGCAGAAGCTTCTTCATGCTTTTTTTAATGTGAGTTTTGGCTTACGTGAAGCCATTGAAAAAGTAACAGAGTTTTTGGCTCTCTCCTGTGTTTCTTCTTTTTGGTTTGTGGCTCTAAGTTACGAAAAATTATTCCATATGGATACCGCATGCAGAGATGCATATGGTATTCGATATACACCATCGATCACCGATCTCTGTCATTGATCAAAATATTTAAAAAAAAAAAAAAGTAAAAAACGGGGCCCATCGAAATACATTTTTGCGGTAATTAACGGTGTAGATCAGACACTGCATGAATCTCTGCATGCGATGCCCGTATGGAATAAATTTTCCTCGGTTAGAGAGATAAAGAAGGAGAAAAGAGAAAGTAAAAGTAGAGTAGAGAAAGAGGAGAGAGAGAGTTTCTTGTAATCGTCAAGGTGATCAAAGGTGTGTATTTCTCAAGTAAATAAAATTCTTTGCAGCTCCGTGAACGTTCGGTAATTTGTCGAACCACGTAAATTTGTGTGTTCCGCTATGTTTTTTGTTTTGCGAATTTTTCCTCGTTCCAATTTTTTGCTTTATTGTCGTTGTTTTCACAACTGGTATCAGAGACTTGGTTCAGATTTGAGGAAAGCGATAGTTGGAGATGAAGTGATGACATTAGAGATCGAGAAATTTAATGACAAAAATTTTGGTTACTAGAGGATGCAGATAGAGGATTACCTCTATAGTAAGAAACTTCATCTTCCTTTACTGGGAAAGAGACCGGAAAAAATGGACGAGACGAAATGAAATCTGTTGGATTTATAGGTTTTAGGGGTTATTTGATTAACCATGTCAAGATCTGTTGCCCACAACGTCATCAAGGAGAGGACTACTGTAGATCTTATGGCGGCTTTATCAAGTATGTATGAAAAGCCATCGGCAAATAATAAGGTGCACTTGATGAAAAAATTATTAAACTTGAAGATAACAGAATGTGTGTCTATTGCTCAACATTTGAATGATTTCAATACTATCATAAATTAGTTGTCGTTTATTGAAATTGATTTTGACGATGAGATGCGTGCGCTAATATTGTTGGTTTCATTGTCAAATAGCTGGGAAGTCATGAGGATGACAGTTAGCAGTTCTGCAGGTAAATTTAAACTGAAATATGATGATATTCGTTATTTGATTTTGTTTGAGGAGGGACACATGAAAGATTTTGGCGAGACATCGGGTTCGAGTTCAACACTGAATGTTGATTACAGAGGGAGATCACATGATATGAACTTAAATAGGAGAAGATCAAAATCAAAGTCTGGTCAGCAGTGACAAAATTGGTCACATAAAAATGGACTGCAGGAATTCTAAGAAGAAGGAGAATGATAACGCTAATGTTGTAACTGAAAAAATACATGATGCACTATTGCTGACAGTTCACAGTTCTGTTGATGACTGGATACTGAATTAAGGGGCTTCCTTCCATATATCTTCCCACCTGAAGTTGATGCGAAATTATGTTGCAGGTAACTTTGGGAAGGTATATTTGGCTGAGGGAACAGCTCTGAATCTGGTGGGAATGAGAGACGTTGATATTGCACTTCCTAACAAGAGCAAATGGACTTTGCAAAAGGTCAGACCTGTTCCTAAGTTGAAGAAAAACCTGATTTTTGTTGGGTAGCCCAACGAGGGTGGTCATTCGATAGTGTTTTTAGATAGCAACTGAAATGTTACTAAATGAGCATTAGTATTGACTCAGGATAATAAAACTGACACACAATAGATGACTACGGGTTTACTCAACACTGTTGCTACTACAATTACAAAGAGCACGATTGATCTGCGACATTACATACTTGGTCACATGAGTCAGAGCTATAAAGAAATTTTGCAAGATGAAATTCGAGCAAGTGGGAGCTGACAATGAAAAAGGGGATGGATTCCCTGTCAGGAAATCAGACATTGGAGGTGACAGAACTTTCATCATGGAAAAAGACATTACATAACAAGTGGGTGCATCAGGTGAAAACTGTGTTTGATGGCAATAGGAGGTACATTACTGGACTTGTTGAAAAAGACCTTCGACAGAGGCAGAATATTGCACATGCAGTGGGAGTTGTAAACAGATACATGAGTAACCCAGGAAAGAGCTTGGAGGTACAATGCTACGTTGACATTGATATGTCAACTAAGAGTGTTACTCTTGAGAAATTGAATTTATATTCAGCTTTAGTTGATCATCCAGCTTGAAGACAAGAGCTTTGAGTTGCAGAGGTGGAGGATGTCATATTTGAGGAAAAGTGCGAAACATCCAGCGGATGGTGTAGTCAGCGTCACAATCTCCAAGTGGGAGAATGATTGAGTTTAGTGGAGCCAGTTCCACTGTCCCTATTAGCAAGTTAATTAATTGCTAATTAAACTCCTTCCAGATTTAATCTCCCGCTTCGCGGTAAGGATCCCGCGTCTTTCCTACAGAGGATCCCGCTTCCTGCTCGCGTAAGGCAGATCCCGACCCTTCCGCGGCTACAAAAGGCCGAGCGACGAAGGAATCGCATGCCCGTCTGTTTTCGCGAAGGAATCCCGCCTCTCTTTTTCTCAGAAGGAAATTCAGGTTCAGGTGAACAGTATTTCTCGCCTCCCGCCGCTCCTGTTCGCAAAAGCTTCTTCAAGCTTTTTCTGTTTTGAGTTTTGACTTAGGTGAAGCCATTGAAAAGCAACAAAGTTTTGGTTGTCTCCTATGTTTCTTCTTCTTGGGTTGTGGATCTCGGTTAAAGAGAGATCGAGGAGAGGAGAGAGAAAAAGAGAGGAAGGGAGAAAGAGAGTTTCTTGTGATGGTCGAGGTGATCGATAGTGTGTATTCCTCAAGCAAATAAAATCCTCTCAGCTCCGTGGATGTAGACAATTTGTCGAGTCACGTAAATATGTGTGTTTCGCTGTGTTTTTCTATTTTGCTAATTTTTTTCTTGTTCCACTTTTTCGTTTTATTATTGTCTTTTATCACAACACAATGGGTGTTCAATCATAGTCAAACATGCACATGCAACCATACTATAAATCATTTTGTTTATATTCTAAATACCATCTAATATATTTCCTTTTTAACATGCATTTGTAATCACTAAGTATAACTATGCAAATCATTCACATTCATTTCTATATGATCAAATTGAATAATAAGCAAAAATAATCATATTCTAGTTGCAGTAACAAAATATCTTGACTATTCTGAGTGATTTAGAAGAAATATAATATTATTATAATAATTTAGAAGTAAGAGTACTTATCTCGATGATGTTTAATTCAATAAGCTTTTGCCTCGACGTGGACTCTTTTAAAATAAAATGATCAAAATGAACATGGTATTTATATTAAAAATTTATTTAATAATTTAAAATTTTTAATTAATTAAAAAATTTCATTATTTTACTTTACATAATCCCATTCATTTTTCATTTATACACACACATATACATATTTATACACACACATATACATATTTATATACACACATATATATATATATATATATATGTATATACATATGTATATGTGTGTGTATAAATATATTATTAATAATAGTAATAAATCGGTTTATAAACCTTATTATGCATACCTCAGTTGAGCCCCAACACACGGAAAATATTTGCGTACGTAAGACGTTGCTTACGTTGAGAGTTTATTCAAAGGGTATAGGAGGGTTATTTATGCGTTATACCCCTTGTAGCTTTTCTGTAAACTATTTGTAATCTAAAATTAAATTTTGAACTTCTGTAATTCTAATAATATAGATAAATTACAGGGAGATTACACGAGATATAATGCAGATATAAACCTCTGCCCTTTGAATAACCTCTGATCGTTCGTTGGACAAATATTTTCTCACGGGCAGACCATGATTCCCCCTCCTCTGCATGCGGTTAAGCTTCTCCTTGGCGTGTGTTGCTCGACTTATTCCTTCTTCGCACGATCCGACGCAGTTCTTTCTCTTCGTCGACATCGCGGCTCAACCTGTCAAAGCAACCACACGGCATTGCTGTCTCGCTCTTCCTCCTTGTTCGAAAGAAACGTCCAACTTGACGCAGAAATGCTACGATTCTCTTCTTCTCTCATGACGTTGTATCCTCGAGTAAGACAAGCTCTCAACACCTCTAATTCCTTCCTTCCTCTACTCTTTGATCGCACACCCTTGAGAACCCACATCTCGCGTTGATTTGTAGGGTGAACTTGTTTGTTTGGCTTCTCGAACTCTATCACTTCTTCTCCTTTCTGATCGGCTGCCCGACTCCTATTTTCCTCTTCTTGGCTTCTTCCTTTCCACTTCTGTCTACTCATTTCATCTTCCCCGAATTAGCAGAATCGTTACGAAGTACAGGTGGGTGATTGCTTGGTTGACAACGTGGTTGAGAGTGGTGTTCAGTCATTCATTCCTGCTTTTTTGAGATTGTCTCGCCACTTGTGCGTATTTTTCTTGGCTTAAGAAGTTATTTTGTGAATGTTTGATAGCATGGAGATGCAGGACTTATGAGATTGAACACACGCTTTTCATGCTTGAGACTGGGTGAAGATTTTGGATGAGGATTTGGATGGCTTAGCCATTTTTTCTGGTGAGAAGACTGACATCAACACATATTAGTAGATATATGCCCATACTTTTATATAGGAGTAAGGACGGTTCCGCTTGGTTGAATTGGTAGTGCTATATACTGACCAGAAATGTATAAAATCATTGGCGTGATGCTTGCTTGGGCTTGTAGATGGCCTTCTTTAATAGGCAAACTTGGTTGGGATATTGAGAGTCATTAAGCCTGGACGTAGCACATGCTGATGACATCATTTAATTTACCATTCTGGAAGGCATTGGATACATTTTTTTGGAGAATGGTCCAATTATAATGCAAAGCAACGGTGAGGAGGATTTGTTTGGTTGGCAAAGTTGTTACAAGACTGAAGGTTTATGTCGATGTATTTAATTCTTTGTTCTTGGTTGTTGCCTTAAGCCACAAGTTTAGCTTTGTGTCAAGCAAATAGTTTCATTAGCCTATTGTCTGGTTTTGAAGGCTCATCGATAGCCAGTAATTATTTGGTTTGTCATTGGAGAGACTAGTGTTTAGGTTCGTTGACTTTCTAAGGATTAGAATTGATGAGACGGCCTAATGTTAGTGAGAGAGTTTTATTGCCTTAGAATTGCATTTGGAGTCTGGAGTAGTTGAGAGATGGTGGTTAAGATAGATTTTGAAAGTTCATCAATATCTCATCGGGTTTGGAGTTTTGTTTTGAGCAGGTGATTATGTGGTGTGGAGCTGGTGGTGGAAATGGCAATTGTTGAAAATAAAATGAAACTGTAAGTAATGTAGTAGCTGCATTGTGGGAGCTTGAGGTGGAGTACGATGAACTAGATGGGGATTGAATATCATTGGATGAGTTCAGTGATGCTGGGGTTGGAGGTTTATGGTGTTAAAATTGAGAGTGGGTATTGGGACTGTGTGTGCGCGCGCGCGCGTTTGTTGGGGCTGCGGGTGGGGGATGGGAACCATGGCGTTGGGGTGCGCTTGGTGGTGGTGTCGGGGGCATGTCATTTGTCAAGTAAACTGTCATGAGAAGGGTGTAAGGCCGAATGCAATATGGTAGGTTTTCTTTGAGGATTAGAGAGTATGAATTATGTTGAGGATGTGATGCTATTTGCACCTCATTTTGTTTGATGATGTATGGGCAGCTAGTTTTATGGAGTATGCCATGATTTATGAGAATTTTTTGAATGATCGAGTAATTTATTCATCATCACCATGAATTCGTAGAATTTCTATGTTCAAGTTAAATTGATTATCGGTCATATTTTTTAAATAAAGAACATGTTATGTTCCAATAGTTTTAGCATATGAAACACCCCAGTAAAACTGGAATAATCTTTGATAAAACTAACAACTAGTTATAACTTGAATAGGATTAGTTTGGGGGTCCCTATTAATTTGACTAGATCAAGCTCAATGAAGTGTGAAAGACAATGGGCTCTAGCCACATTACATGAGTTGCAAAGTTAGTATTTGCAGGACTGCTTAAAGCTTTTTTTGGTTAGAAATATTAGAGAGATGAGGCATGGGGGTGTCTCAGTCTTCTGCGCCATTTAGTTGGCATGGATGGATAGTTGCACTATGTGATGATGAAATAATTTGTCGTTTAAAAGAGGTATGATTCCATTCCATCATGAACCTTGGAGTGTTTGGTTTGTTTTCAAATCTTTGTTATGAGAATCAAAAGCATCATAGTAATCATAATAGGTATTTTCAACGATGAGATTATAGATGAAGAGAAGATGATGAAAGTGACGAGATGTTGGGTTGGGAGAAGATTGTGAATGTTCTCATAACCAAAGAATACCAAATAGTTTGAGAATGGATTTAATTTGTGTTGAGATGGTGGTAAACATCGGTATTAGATGCAACCGAAAATTCTTAGTTATGCTTTGGAGTGGGGGGGTGGTGG